>JAOSBN010017839.1:0-17634 GCA_027563595.1 Erythroxylum suave | reverse complement strand
ATTCCCACTCAATTTTTAAGACACAAAACCATAATTCGCATCATATTCACATTAAAACAATCATTTATACCCAAAAATGTCGATTGAGTGCATGAATAATTATTTTAATGTGTGCAATAATCAAATTCACATGTGTGTGTGTGCTAACATTATGCATGAGCATGAAATGCCATTTCCTTAATCTTTCTTTGATCTCACGTGTACCAAATTTTAGGGTTCCAACCTTTAGTATGGGTACAAGATGTTACAATCTGTCCCCCTGATTTTTCTTATGCTCAAAAGAATTTTTTTTTGTCTGAGGTATGATACTATCTTTGGATGATCCTTTTCTTTACAAGATTTGTGTGGACGGTATTGTTAGGCACTGCATTCCTGAAGAGGAAATGTCATCTGTGTTATATCATTATCATTCTAGAGAGGCTAGGGGACATTATGGTGCATCTAGGACAACTCATAAGGTTTTAGAGTGTGGTTTCTATTGGCCGACCTTATTTAGGGATGCATTTGCGTTTCTGAAATCTTGTGATAGGTGTCAAATGGTCGGGAATATTAGTAGGATACATGACATGCCATTGACTAACATTCTTGTTTGCGAGGTTTTGATGTTTGGGGTATAGATTTCAAGGGACCATTCCTTAAGTCTTTCTCTAGTCAATATATATTGGTTGTTGTTGATTATGTTAGTAAGTGGGTAGAAGCAGAGGCATTGCCCATAAATGAGGCTAGAGGTGTTTTTAAGTTTTTGAAGAAGCATATTTTTACATGTTTTAGTACACCTAGGGCTATCATTAGTAATGGGGGGTCGTATTTTTGCAACAAACTTTTTGATTCATTATTATCTAAGTATGGGGTGACTCATAAGGTTGCTACTTCATACCACCCCCAAACTAGTGGGGCAAGTTGAAGTCTCAAACAAGGAATTAAAGAAAATACTAGAGAAAACTGTTAATGCTTCTAGGCGGGATTGGTCTTTAAAGCTAGATGATGCACTTTAGGCATATAGGACCACATTTAAGACACCCATAGGCATGTCGCCATTCAGGATAGTGTATGGCAAGTCTTGTCATCTTCCAGTTGAGTTAGAGCATCGTGCATACTAGGTTACCAAATTTCTTAACTTTGATTTGTCTTCTGCAGGTGATAAGAGACTTATGCAACTTCACGAGCTTGAAGAGTTCCGTTTGGATATAACAATTCGAAGTTGTATAAGGAGCATGTGAAGAAGTGGCATAACAAGAAGATCCTCCATCGAGACTTTAAGGTAAGTGACTAGGTATTGATCTACAACTCTTGTCTTTGTCTTTTTCCAGGGAAGCTTAAGTTAAAGTGGTATGGTCCATTCAAGGTGATCCAAGTCCTTCCTTTTAGGGTCTTTGAGGTAAAACAAGAAAATAAAAACCCCTTCAAGGTAAATGGACAACAAACTAAATTGCATATGCCTAGGTTTGTGGATAATTCTGAGGAGCGATTGTCTCTTCATGACACTTCGCCTCCTTAATTGTAGTGCATACCTTTCAGTAGGACTGTAGTTTTCTTTCTTTTCTTTTCTTGTTGTTTCCTTTGTGTTTCTTTCTAGTTTAATGCATTTCTTTGAGTTATTTTGAGTTTTCTCTAGGGTTTGCATGGTTGGTGACAAAGAGTTCTTGGCCGACTCTTTTTCAGGGAAGTTTCTTCTTCCTCTTTCCCTTCTTTGTGTTTGATTGTTGACTACTTAAACATTACGGACAATGTTCATATTAAGTGTGGGGGGATTGAGATTATGTGCATGCTAATGTTTATGATGTTGATGTTGATGTTAAGAGATACACACTTAAATGGTTACGATTCTTTTGGTAGCTAATTTGGGTCCCATTTTTTATGAATTTGACCATACGATTATGTCAAATTAGTTGGATGGAGAATTGAGTTGTATACGTAAATTTGGATTGGGCAGCTTGAGAGGATAGTGAACCATGTGGATTGATTGAAGTAGTTGATTGCATAAACTTAGTCAATAACTAATGTTGATTGATGAGGCAATGTATGAAGTTTTGATGGATTTTCATTTAAACACATGTGAGGTATTGAGCTATATGACTGCATCTCATAGTCATTTATTTTCTTTGTTGTATGTGATGCTTCCCTATGTGGATTACCTTCAGAGCTTGCTCTGAGCCTGTTTGATACTACTATTTACATGTTTTATGGACATTGTAAAGGTCTTCTTTGTTTTTAACCTTTAGCTTAAATGACCCACCAAGTCATTTTTCCCTTGCTACCCCCCTTTGAGCCTTTGACCTTATTTGTTTTCGTATTAATCATGTTGCATTGAAACTTGAAAACTTTTTAGCCTAACCCTTTCACAAGTTGAATGAAGTACTAAGTATTTGATGTCCTTGACTTAGGGACTTTTGTTTTATATGCTATTCTGAGATGTTTTAGAGGTACGTCTACTCATTTCTTGTTGATTTATGCTACTACTATCTTCTTTTATGTTTAGCGTTACAGAAACAAAAACAAAAAAAAGAAAGAAAAAGATCGAATAGTAGTATTAGATAGTAATGAATAGTTGTAGTCCCGTGTTTCTATTTGCACATCTTAGAATTTCTTTTTGATTGTCCCACGTTACTTAGTACTTTGTCAATGCTTGTGAGTAGCCTTTGCCCTTTTTTTACTTTACCTTAACCTAAGCCCCATTACAACCCTTTGTAAAAGCCCTTTTGATCTATAATGACAAGTACTCTATGTAGTGGAAAATAGTTGAATTTGCAAGCCTATAGTAGTGTAATCTCTTAGAGGAAGCTTTTAGTGAAACACAACCCTTATACACTTGAGTGACATGAGTGAATATCATGAAGAAAGTCCATTTTAATTTTATGCTTGCTTTTGATCAAAGATATTTACCTTTGATTTTATTTATGCACATCGATGAAAAGATTATGATACATGTAGTAGCTTGCTACTTGAGTTGTCGAAGTTTAAGTGTTGCAAACACTTGATTTTCGTTGAAAATGAAATGACAGAATATGTTGGTTGTGATCTAAGTAAATTGCTTGAGGACAACCAACAATTCAAGTGTGGGGGTGTTGTTAATGAGCATTTTATATTGATTTTAGATACATAATTTGCTAAACTCTTGCCCATTTAATGTTTAAATTGCACTAATTAAGAGTTATTTGTTTTAATTCTAGGCACATATTAGATTTGAGACCTTTAAAAGCCTAAAGCAAAAAAAAAAAGCCATTAAAGGAAGCAAAAGCCAAAACATTAACGTTTTGACCACCCATTCATGCCTAACCCTCCTTCGTTTTTCACTATCTTTTCTTTGCCAAAACATTAACGTTTTGGCCACCCAAATAAATGTTAACATTTTGGAAAGGAAAAGATAATGAAAAATGAAAGAGGGTTAGGCATGAAGAGGACGAAGCACATGCCAGAAAACCCTTAAAACAAAACATTGATTACATAGAGCAAAAGAGAGGCTGGCGAAGCAGAGAGGGACGAAGACATGAGTTTGCGTGACTAAGGGTAGACCAAATACTCTTAGAAAATCATTCAATACATATAAGACAGTAGCTGGTGACACAACCAAGGAATGGAGAGATGGCGGTGGAGAAGGAACGTGCGTGAATAAAGTGGCAAGAAGGTGGATCAACAATGTTTATTAGTCACATCAATGAACAGGGAAGAAAGAAGAGTAGCATTACAATGAAACCAAAGCAAGAGAGGAATGAAGTGAATCGTGCATGAATAGGAGTGAACCACAACTATTTATTTGTCACATCAGCCTTCATTAAACTCACAGATGCAACCCTCCAATAGCACAGCAACGCAGCCTCCAACACACATACGCAGGCTCCATTCACGCAAGCATCCAAAGAAGACAACGACTTGGCCAAAGCTTTTCAATCCCAACAGCTACAGTTTTGTTGGGATTTAATTTATTTTTTTCTTATTAGTTTTAATTTTTTTGGATTTAATAAATGCAATTATATATTATGACGATGATTTGTGTTGCATTGATGGATATGTATGAGTAAGTTTGTTTTTGGTTAAAGTTATGATTGATATTGGATTAGGATAATTTTTGTGGTGTTGGTTTTTGCTTGATTGAATGAATATTTAGCCTAATTTAGCTTGATCACCTAGATTAAGGCCTTAAATGATTAAAAACCATAACCAATGGGATTTAATTTGTAGGAAAATCAATTAAGCAACGTACTTGAAACTAAAGTGTAGACCAACCTTAGAATCTTGTATGAGGATACCTAGGATTAACGAACTTAATTTTAGGCTTCTTTTATTAATGCCTTTTATTCTGAATTATCTATGAACTAAGTGGGTAACTCAGATTTAGAAGAGAAGGGAATTCCTATGAACATTGGGTTCGACTTGCTTAAGTGAAGTAATTCCTAAATCAATCCATCATTACAATTTTTAGTGTCCAATCCAATTGAAATCTGATACCTTAGCCAATTTATATCATTTGATTAAATCTAGTCGTTTTTAATTCATACTTTGCATCTTGCATATTTCCTTGATTTACTTATTTTATTTTATTTTCAAATCAATCAATTCTTGATCGTTTGAGTAATTTTAAATTGTTTAATTTAATTGTCTTACGTGTTGGATTCCCCTGAGTACGATATTTGGTTCTGACCGTTTTATATTACTTGTGACGGGGTATGCTTTCCTCTAGCTGGTCTAGATAGAATTTAATTTATATTGCTTTGTTTAGACCGTAACATATTTAAGAAGTTGAATTCAGTAAAACACAGATATATAAATTCTTCTAGTCTCTTTAATGTGTTTACTGATCAAATTCAGTTAACAAACCCAATATTTGGTATTAGAGCAAACTTCTTAAGGGATCTGTGTTACAAGTCGAGAGTGAATTGTGTGAGTTTGTGAGTATAAACCAAACACCAACCTTTTAGAGTGAGTGTGAGTGTTCAAACCAGACATAATCTTTTCCAGTTCATATCTTTCTAGTTAAACAAAATGGCCTCAAACAACTTTGCACCTGCTCCACCTCCAATATTCATTGGTGACAATATTCAATCGTGGGTTGTGAAGATGACTACTTATCTACATGCATGGGATCTCTAGGAAGCAATGGAAGAGGAGTTCGAAATTCAGCAACTACCTAAAAATCCTACAGTGCAGCAGATGAAAAATCATAAGGAGAGAACCTAAAAAATGTTTAAAGCTTAAACTTGCCTACATTCGGCTGTGTTTGAAACTTTGTTGATCAGAATTATAAACTTGGATATGATATTTGAGATTTGGAAATATCTCAAACATGAGTGTCAAGGAAATGCTCGAACAAAGAGCATGCGAATCTTAAATCTCATGAGAGAGTTTGAGGTACAGAAAATGAAAGATTCTAAGACTGCCAAAGAATATTCAGATAGGCTTTTAGAGATAGTCAACAAACTCAGACTTCTTGGTGAAATGATGCCTAATAGTAGAGTAGTTAAGAAGCTTTTAGTAACCTTACCAGAAAGGTTTGAAGCCAAGATTTCTGCATTATAGGAAGTCAAAGCCCTCATAACTATCACATTGGCAGAGCTTCTTAATGCTTTGGAAGCTCAAGAGCAAAAAGGACAACTTAGAGAAGATGTAACATTAAAATATGTCATACAAGTCATGGCGCAGATTTAAGATTTTAGCAAAGGCAAAAGGAAGAAGTGGAAGAAAAGCAAAGGAATTTCAGGTACTGATGCTAACAATAATGAAACTACTATATTAAATAGTAGTAATGCAGGTAAGAGTGAATCATACAAAGGAGGAAATTATCCTCCTTGCAAGCATTATGGCAGAACCAATCACCTCTATTTCAAGTGCTAGAGTAGACCTGATGCAAAGTGCAACAACTACTATTAAATGGGTCACGTGGATAGGATTTGCAAAAATAAAGGCAAACAACAGATGAAAAAAGCTCAAGTTGTGAATCAAGAGGAGGAAGAATAACTATTTGTAGCTTCTTGCCGTGCAAGTAACAACCACGATGAAACTTGGCTAGTGGATAATGGTTGTACAAACCATATGACCAATAATGTTGAGTTCTTCAAAGACCTTAACAAATCATCTTTCTCTAAGGTAAGAGTTGGTAATGGAGAGTATATCTTAATGAAAGGTACAGATTTTGTTGCAATCGAAACTCTTTTTGGAATTAAGGTGATTACTGATGCACTGTATGTTCCTTAAATTGATCGAAATTTACAATGCATATGTTCCTCAAATTGATCGAAATTTACTAAGTGTTGGTCAATTCTTTGAGAAAAGTTATAAATTGATTTTTGAAGACAGAATTTGCGTGATAAAAGATGCAGAGGGACTAGTTGTGTTTTAGATAAAATAAAGGACAAGAGCTTCTCACTTGATCTTATAGAGAGCGGGCAAGCTGCATACCAGGTCTCTATGAGAACCACTGACCTTTGGCACAAAAGGTTGGGTGATTATCATCATTTTGCAGTTATTTTAATGAAGAAAAAAGAATTGGTATAGGGCTTAAGTTCACTACAAAAGAGCATATCAAATTGCAAAACTTGTCAGTTTGGCAAACAAACAACACTACCCTTTCTATAGAAGTCTTGGAGAGCCTCACAAAAACTTCAGCTTATGCACACTAACCTTGGAGGGTCTTACAAGACTCAATCACTTAAAGGTAGTAAGTGTTATATTGCCTTTATAGATGATCTAACCAGGATGTGTTGGATATATTTTCTTGTATTCAAATCTGAAGTGGCTAGTGTGTTCTGGAAATTTAAAGCTTATGTAGAAAATCAAAGTTGTTGTAAGATGTTAATGCTGAGATCTAATAATGGAAAACAGTATAACTCTAATCAATTCAACAAATTCTGTGAAGAAGCAAAGATTGAGCATCAACTTACAACTCCTTAAAAAATGGAGCACTATAAGAAAATTGTAAATTACCAACTGAAATTTACCAATGGAAAAAATTTTATAATACCAACAGAATATGCTTTCCGTTTGTATAGTTGTTGGAAAAAATGTGCTTTGCAATGGAAAAAAAAACTCTGTGGGTAAAAGAGGAGGTGAAACTTTTGTCGACGGAAGTTAGTGACGGATCAGTGAAAGTTGTCATAAAAATAGATGTCAATGATTCCCGGTAAGAAATACTGACGAAATTTACAGACAAAATTTATGTTTGTTGGTAATTTACCGATGGAACAAACTTTAACAATGTCGGGTTGTTGTTTTAATTCGAAGGAGAATGATGTCGTTTGTTTAACCACAAATGAAGTCATTTCTTTATCACATTTTGACGTAAGTCGATCCCTCTTTCTCGTGTTTCATCTGGTTTGTGAAAAAATTAAGAAAACCTTTCCCTCTAACCTCACCATCGTCATCTTCTGGCGTTCTCCAGTTATACACCATTGTTGTCATCACTTTGTCCAATTAGTCGTCTATCGGGGTTAGTTATTCCTCCTTTCTAATTGGCTTTTCATTTTTCTTCTTGTTGTTGTTAGGGAAGGTTTTGTTTTTTGTTTTGGTTTATTTCTTTGTGTTTTCTGCATCTATTTTGAGGTGTCAGTGGTTCATTTTGCATCTGAACGTGTTGTTGTTGGTGAAGAATGTACGGTACCAATGTTTTTGTTAATAGTTAGGGATGAGTTTGTTATACCTATAAAGTGTTCGATGAAAGGCTTAAAGGGTTAAATTTGTTTTGTTTTAAGATGGTAAGTTAAATAGAATCAGATACAATGTGGATAGGATTCGGATACAATGTTTCTAGTTTTATAACAAATACATTATTGAACTAGCGTATATATGGTTTCCCAAATCTTAATTATTAACAATAACAAAAGGTCAAAATATATGTTAGGACAAAAAATGTAATGATGATGGTTAATTTAGTATAAGTTGATTAGTTTTAGAACTAAAAGAAAATAAATGAGATAAATCATTCATGACATAGCAAAATAAAGGATAAATATGAATTTGGCATGTTTATACTATAAGATTAGAATTAGTTTATACTGTACACTAATTATAGTTTTACCTAGGGGCTAGGGATTGAAAATAAAAATGCAATACCTATAGTAGACATTAGGTCTTAAAATTAAATTGAAATGCCAAAGTTTCATTTATAGGAAACAAAATCTAACTTTCATGAATAAGTGCTTCTTTTATATTCATAGGTTTAATTTTAAAAATAAAAACTAGATGTGATATACTTCAAATTGTGTGCTATGGCATTATGATTAATATAAGGCCTATTATATATGGGAGCATGATTCTTGCTTCTAAAATAATGTTGAGTCTTAGATGACTGTAAATGAGATTGCAGGCTACCTTAGGTCTTTGCATATTGCAGGCTACCTTAAGTCTTTGCATAGAATTTATAACTATTCTTTCCTGATAATATTGAGCTCTATGCCTAAATTTTTAACCATACATAAATGAATAAGACTTGCCTTTAAAGTAAGGCCTATTGGGTGAAGCATATGTATATGATTTACATGTATGCTTAGATATTGATGCAGTCTGTTTATTTTTAATCTTAGGCAAAGGTTATTCAATATGAAAATGTTTTCCTTTGATAAATGTAGTATTATAATTGGATGCATGCCTATAATTATATTTAATCCAATACCTATTATTGGAATTATTTTATGATCTTAGCATGCTTTCTAGTTTCTCACTTAGTGAATTTAGACAATGAGTCCTTGAAAGAATTAGCCTCATTCTTTAATGTCTTAATCTTATGCTTTAATTCACCTAAGTTATGATTGCTAATAATAGCCACACTCTTATATGATTTTATAGTATGTAATTCATTCTTCACCATATCAGTATCACTTATGTACACATCTAAATACTTTTGAGACTCTTTTGACCCCAGAGTATAGTGTATTCCTTTTCATACTTATGATCTCAAGACTTTAAACTAGTTTATACTTATGATCTCAAGACTTCCTTAATCTTTTCTTTCTCAACTTTACTTGATCTACCTGTAACTTCTTCTTATTAACCTTTTTAATTTAAGAGGCTCCCCTTATCCTATTCTCATTATTCTTATTTGTTATGCTACCCATATTGCATGCCTTTTTATGTCTTTAAATGTTAATTATTGTTATTTTTAATTTTAATTTTATGTTGTTCATATGTAGAATATGAAAAATACATAAATACATGAATACATGAATTATCTTTCTTGCAGGTCATGTTTTGTGTTGAAGAACATCGAGAATTGTCCAACGTCATTCATCTTCTTTGTAGTTACCCTTTTTTCGTTTACCAAGGTAAGTCATTCAACTAAGTACTGTCTATAATGTGATCGATTTTGTGTTTTTCTTTGCACTTTTACCTTTAACAATGATTGATGAGTTGTTTAAATTGTTTAATAGTCTAAATATTTATGTATGGGTATTGTTTAAATTGAAACATAAAGACTTGGCAAGCCATTGAAATTAGTTCAAGGCTTCATTTACATGAAACAAAATCTATTATGGATGGTTTGAGGCATAATAAACCCCTAGGATGGTATATAGGCTGGAAACTCATGATGCAGCTCCTATGAGGCTTATAGGTAAAAAATTCCACGAGCCTAGGAGTCATATCGAGAACTTGCTTTCTCGATTTATATGGTGTAACAATGTCATTTACCATAGTGCTTGTTTAAAATCAAACTTTGGAAATCAACTTGTAGGTGATTGATGCAAACATAGTTATCTTGGTTTTGTATGTTGTTGGTTCGAATATTGTTATAATGATTGATGGCTAGATGTATGAATTACATAAGTATTTACTGCATGTCAAACAATTTTGTATAATTATGGATGATTTGAGGCATAATAAACCCCTAGAATGGTATATAGTCTAGAAACCTGTGATGTAGCTCCTATAAGGCTTATCGGTGAAAAATTCCACAAGCCTAGGAGTCACGGTGAGAACTTGTTTTCTCAATTCACATGTGTAGACAATGTCACGTACCATGGTGCTTGGTTGGCATATTTTTTTATTTAATTGATACTCACATATGTTCAGTTTTTATAATTGCGAACTCATATGATGGGATAAGTTGGTTTCAATTTGGAGGGGAAATGGTCAAAGACCTGTAAAAACTTAGGGGATGTTTTGTAACGTAAAGATTAAATGTTTTGTAAACTTAGGGGAAATGAAGGACATTAACTATGAAATCACTTTTTTAAATAACATTTTTACAGAAAGAGTAATGATGATAGATCTTGGATGTATATACGACTAACACCCGATGGTTTCATTAATCCTGAGGTTGTTGGGAGACCTGAAGCTTTTATTCACTATGCATGTTCTCAACCTGCATATATGGTTAGTCCAAAGATCAGATGTCTATGTAAATAGTGCAAACATATTCGTTTTCTTCCTATTAATGATGTGAATCTCCATTTTTTTAATAAAAGAGTTTGTTCCAAATTATTTTGAGTGAACATGACATGGGGAGCCATTAGTTTGTAGCATCTCAAGGGGTAATAAAGTAAACTTGTCAATAAATGTGGATGGGTTTAAAGGGGGGATTGGATTTATAACAAATAGTGTGGGTGCAACTGAAAATCCTTACACCCAAATTGTTTATGACGCAACTGGTTATACCTTTTAGGTAAATATAGAAAATCTTGAAGAAGAACCAAACCTACATCCAATAAAGTTTTTTAACTTGCTAAAATTAGCTAACCAAGAATTATGGCCAAATTGTGAGACCATGACTCAGTTATCTTCAATTGCTCGAATATTGACATAAAGTTTGAAAGGCATATTTCTAATCAAAATTTGGATAAAATTCTTGCTTGGTATAATAAATCATTGCCTCCTGATCACACAATGATTGATAATTTCTCTAATATGAAGAACTTATTAGGGTCTTAGTTTGCTAGTTGAAAAAATTAATTGTTGCAATTTCGAATGTATGTTGTTTTGAGGAGAAGATGTGGAATTGATTGTTGCAGAAATCTGAAACTGTTTATCAGAGTCAGGCATATCTTGATACAATGGGTGGTAGGGATCGCCGTGGAAAGATTTTTGGCTTAGGTTCATTTGCAAACACATATCATTCACAATCCTCCACATCCACTAGGGTTGCATCTAGTAGATGGTCTGCATCAAATGAAAGAGTCATTCAGCTTGAGAGCACTGTAGAGAGGCTAGCAATTCAGTTGCAACAATCGATGGAGTACATAGCCCAACTCTTTAATGAGATGCATCAGTTGAAGGAGAGGGATAAGACCTCAACGTAGTAGTCAGAGCATCCGCCTTCACCACTAGCATAGCTTAGAAGGATAATTGAACGTATTTGATGTTTTGCTACCTTTAATTTTTTGTATAAATTCTTAATTTATAGTTATTTTCAAGATACTTACTCGTGTACATTTTAGTTTTTTATTATAATAATAATCAGGATAATGATTATTTTATATTTATCAATCAATGTTATATTATTTATAGAAATTAAGTATAAAAATTATAAGATTATGAACAGAAAACTCGAATAAGAGGTGAGAAATGATGGTAGAAATTTATCAAAGTTAAATTTCCTTACAGAACTACAATATTTCATCACTAAATAGTGATAGGATGATACCGACGAAATATATTATTCGGTAAAAATTTAGTGACGATTCATGTTTTTGTTGCTAAACTTAGCAACGGATTATTATATATCCATCAGTTACTTTAGCGGCGGACCTACGATTTACCATCGATAAATTTATTGACGAAATATTGGGATTCCATCCTCAAAGTAGTGACGAATTATTATAAATTTGACAATAAATTTTCCTTAACTTTTCGATCGAAATCTAAAATTTTGTCACTAAAGGTACTAATGGATACATAAACTTCTGTTGCTAAATTTACCAACGACAGTTTCTTCGACGTTTCTTTCCTCGGTAATTTTCGTTGCCAAATTTGTTTCTTGACAAAAAAGCTTTATTTTCTGTTGATAATTTCTATCGCAAGAACTATTTTTCTTGTAGTGGAGTTAGTGAGAGAAAAAATAGAACCATAATAGAAATGACTCGTTGCCTGCTACATGAGAAGGATTTGCCTAAAACATTTTAGGTAAAGGCAGTCAACACTGCTTTTTTTTTCATTGAACAGATTACCAACTAAAGCTCTTCACAATCAAACACCTTATGAAGGATGGTTTGGTCATAAACCCTCTCTATCAAATTTAAAAGTGTTTGGTTGTTTGTGTTTCTCTTACGTTCCTCAGGTTAAGAGAGATAAATTGGATAAGAAAGTTGATCTTGGAATATTCGTAAGCTACAACAATACTTTAAAAGCCTATAGAATATTTCAGCCACATACCGGAAAAATAATTATCATTAGAGCTGTTATCTTTATAGAGGAGGAGCAATGGGATTAGAATACAAGTAAAGAAGAGCAACATCCCAGTGGATTACAGCCCAATGTAGACAATGTGGATGACTAATCAATTAGAGGTACAAGGTTACTTTCTGACATTTATGTAAGGTGCAATGTTGCAATATTAGAACCTGCAGGTATTAAGGAAGCAATGAAGAAGCAAAAATGGATAGTTGTCATGAAGGAAGAGCTGCGAATGATTGAAAAAAATAATACTTGGCAGCTAGTTAAAAAACATGAAGACAAAAATGTTATTACTATAAAATGGGTTTTCAAGACTAAGCTTAATGTTGATGGATTAGTAAACAAGCATAAGGCAAGGCTTGTTGTAAAAGGATATGCATAAGTCTTTGGTACTTCACTGAAACCTTTGTTCCAGTGGCAAGGCTCGACACCATTAGATTACTACCTACTATTGTAGCTCAAAAGGTTGGAAAGTCTTCCAACTAGATGTGAAATCTACATTTTTGAATGGTTTCTTAGAGGAGGAAATCTATATTGAACAGACAGAGGTCTTTATTGTGCAAGGATAAAAGGAGAAGGTTTATTTGTTGAAGAAGGCTCTATATGGTCTTAAGCAGGCACCAAGGGTCTCACATGCAACTCTATATGTGAGAAAGGTTGGCACTGACTTAACTGTTGTTTCTGTTTATGTTGATGATATTTTGATCACAGGAAGTAATCAAGAGCTCATTGATGTTTTCAAAGCTAAAATGCTAAAGGAATTCGAGATGACAGACTTAGGATTAATGTCTTACTTTCTTGGTTTGGACTTAAGGCAACAAAAGAATGAAATATTCATAAGCCAGTGTAAGTACACTAGTAAGGTCTTGAAGAAGTTTCATATGGAGGGGTGTAAGGCTATTGACACTCCTATGCAATCTAGAGTGAAGTTCTACAAGGAAGATGGTGTTGCCAAGGTGAATAAGAATCACTACATAAGTTTAATTGGCTATCTTATGTACCTCACTGTCTCCAAACTAGATATTGTGTAGGCAGTGAGTCTTTTGTCCAGATTTACGCATTTTGTAAGTGAAGAACATATGCAAGCTGCTAAATGTATTAAGAGATACATCAAAGGAACTGTTGACTATAGTATCAAGTATACCAGTAGCAAAAGTTTTAATTTAACAGAGTTTTCTAACAATGATCAGGTAGGTTCAATTGATGATATGAAGAATACAACTGGTTTTTGCTTCACTTTTGGTTCATGTGTGATCAATTGGAGTTCTAAATAGCAAGAAATTGTTGCTCAAAGTACTACAGAAGCTAAGTTTGTCACTGTAACTGCAGCAGCAAACCATGCAATATGGCTCAGGAAAATTCTGCAAGATCTAAATGTGGTGTAGCTAAAACCAACTCAGATTTCTGTTGATAATCAAGTATTTTTATCAATCTCCTCAAATCTAGTTTTTCATGGTAAAACAAAACATTTCAAGATTAAATTTATTTTTTTAGGGAGATTCAGAAGGAAGGGGAGGTCTATGACTAATATATTTGCTGAGGCATTATCTAAAGTCAAATTTGAAGATTTTATAGACAAATTGGTAGTTTATAGTGTTAAAGACAAGAAGGCATGTTAATGTTGCCTCAATGTTAGAAGTGTTAGGAGAATTGAATGTGATTTCAATTTGTTTTGCTGTTAAATTGGTCTTTCAACATAAAAGCCTAGTTTTTATGATCATGAGTCAGAGTTTGGTAAAGAAATTGTCGCAAGTTTGCATATATAAATTCTTCCGATCTCTTTTATTTGTTTACTGATTAGTTTTAGTTAACAAACCCAACAGAGCTCCTAGGTCAAGATTGGTCCTTTTAGATGAAGGACATACGAGGGATCCTGCTGCTATGACCAATGTTTCTATCGATAATGACTGCTGTGCTATCAAGAGGAGGATCGAGGCAATCCCAGCTTGCAACTTCCACGAGGTGCTTCTTTCTCTTTTTTTTTTCGATATACATTAAGTATCCCAGCTTCACTGGACTAATCCTAAGCCCCTAAGACTCCACCCTAAGAACCCTAGAGGAGGTAAATCTGGAACTCCAAGGTCCCTTAGGTTCTTACGTAGACTGTATACTTCTGTGCACAAAGAGTCGTCACATATTGATCGGTCAGCTGATGATTGATCACAGGCCCTACTCAGCATCAGGTTCCCATCAGCCTCAGGTTTCCTAGTAGTTCCAACTCCCACACTGCCATTGGAAGCGAGACGTCTGTAATTGATCCGACCAAGTAGCATGCCCAAGGGGCTAAAGGATCATCAACAAGGAAAATTCCCCCTCTCTCCCCCTTTTTGGTGACTTAAACTCAAGACTTCCTATAAAGGAGAGCCTTAAGTGAGGAGTTGAAACCAATTAGGTCACTCCTACTTGTCACTTCTTCTTTCTCTCTTTGATTTGTTCTCTAGTAGTTTTCTTTTTTGTTTTTTTGTTCTCTTATAGAATGCTCAACTTCCCTGTTTCCTGATACTACTCTGGGTTCAAATTTAGATTGTTAACTGTTAGGATGTAACTTGATTTAGTGCTATTGAAAAGTTTAAGTTGTATTGTAATGTAGTAGGTGTAGATTACGTGTATTAAGAGTAATTCATCATTTTCTGTGAAGTCAAAGCATCATTGTATTTTTTGAATTTGAAGCTAATGTATTCAGCACTCTCAACATATATACGTTCTGAATGCAATGAAAGAAGTAGCTTCCTTTTGATTCAATTCATCTTCTCATTCAGCTTTACATGTTCTGTATACATTCTGCTGTAAAACTTTACATGGTATCAGAGCATTCTTCATCTTGTAAAGGGCTTGTGATTCAAAAATCAGAAACTTTTCCTCACCTCACTCATTCTCGTAAGCTTTCATACAAAGCACACAACAAATGACTTCCACCCCTTCAAACACTGCACCTCCAGTTTTCAATGGCCAAAATTACCAAATTTGGGCTGTGACGATGATGACATACCTGAAATCTTTTGATATCTGGGATTATGCTGATGGTAAGGAAGTGAATCCTCTTCTTACCAATCCCACAGTAAATCCGATCAAGCATCATGCTGAAGAAATAGCAAAGAAATTTCGTGCTCTTTCTTGCATTCATTAAGCTGTGGATGATGTGATCTTTACAAGGATCATGGCTTGTGAATCTGCCACAGAAGCTTGGGGAAGGTTGAAGAAAGAGTTCCAAGGCAGTGACAAGACAAGGAAGATGCAAATACTCAACCTAAGGAAAGAGTTTGAGATGCATCGCATGAAGGAATCGGATAGAATCAAAGACTATGTTGACAGAGTTATGAAAACTGTCAATCAAATGAGGCTGTTGGGGGAACATGTTGAACAGAAGAGAATTGTGGAGAAGGTTATGGTGACTCTTCCTGAGAGATTTGAATCAAAAATCTCATCCTTGGAAGACAATTGGGAAATGGATAAGATCACCATCACAGAACTTGCTAATGCATTGCAAGCTATGGAACAAAGGAAGGCATTTCGAGAAGAAGAGAGTCAAAATGAAGGAGCATTTGCAGCTGCTCACAAGTTCAAGTTTTCTGGTCACAAAATATTCTCACATAACAAGAAGGGAAGGGAGAAAGGTGAATGGAATAAAGGAAGGTTTAAAAAGGACAAGTTTCCTCCTTGTCTTCACTGTCAAAAGACCACTCATACACCAGATTTTTATTGGGTTAGACTAAATGTACAATGCAAAACTTGCCAACAATTTGGTCACTCGGAGAAGATTTGCAGGTCACACCAAAAGAAGCAAGCTCATGCTCAACCTACACAAGTTGCTGAAACTTCTGAGGAGCATGAAGAGGAGTTATTTGCTGCTGTGGAAGAAATATGTGTAGCTGATCATTCCTCTGCAATTTGGCTGGTGGACAGTGGATGCACAAACCACATGATAACTGATTCCTCTATTTTCAAGGAGCTTGATCGAAGATTTGCATGTAAGGTTAAGCCTGGAGATGGCAGATTGGTGAATGCTCAAGGAAAAGGTACAATTCTTGTCCAAACTCCTTCTGAAACAAGAAACATTTCAGATGTTTTATATGTACCTGAAATTGACATGAATTTATTAGGTGTTGGTCAATTACTTGAGAAGGATTACAAACTATCCTTTGAAAACAAAATGTGCATCCTTAGAGACTTATTAGGGACAGAAATCTTGACTGTTACAATGAAGAGGAGGAATTTTCCAATCGAATGGCCAAATGCAACAGCTAGAGTACATGTATGTGTTGAAGATAATACTTATCTTTGGCACAAAAGACTTGGGCACACCAACTTCAACTCGTTGAAGCAATTCAAGGAATCAGAACTTGTGCAAGATCTGAATTCTATAAGTGACTATTCTGGTGTGTGTTGAATCTGTCAAATGGGAAAATTAAGCAAGTCTCCACTTCCCTTGAATCAAGCTTCAAGAGCAACTAACAAACTCCAGCTGATGCATTCAGATGTGTGTGGACCAATGAGTGTTTCCACAATCAACTCCAACAGGTACTTTCTTCTATTCATAGATGATTTCTCAAGGTATTGTTGGGTTTATTTTCTTAAACAGAAAAGTGAAGTGCTGGAATGCTTTATAAAGTTTAAAGCATTAGTTGAAAATCAATGTGGCTTGTCAATCAAGACATTGAAGACAGACAATGGGACTGAATGCACATCTAATGCATTCAAGGAATTTCTTCAAGTTGCAGCTGACTGTTATTTACTTCCCTCAGCAGAATGGTGTTTGTGAAAGGAAGAATAGAATAATCATGAACATGGCTCGATGTTTGATTCTGGAGAAAAACTTGCCAAAAACTTTGTGGGCTGAAGCAGTTAGCACTGTTATATATCTTCAAAATAGACTTCCCACCAAAGCTGTTGAAGGAAAAACACCTTATGAGGCATGGTTTGGAACTAAACCTTCAGTTGCTCACCTTAGAATTTTTGGTAGTGTATGCTACTCTCACATTCCTGAAGCAAAGAGAGATAAGCTGGATCAACGTGCTAAGATTGGAATTCATGTTGGCTATAGTAACTTTTCTAAAGGTTACAGAATTCTGAATCCTCTTACCAATCGAGTTCATGTGAGTAGAAGTGTGAAATTTGATGAAATCAATGTTCGGGACTGGACAAAGCAATCAGTCACTTCCTCTCCACAAAATAAACTTGATGAAGATGTTGAAGAGCAGCAGAATGAAGTTGATGAAGATTCAGAAAATGAACCTGCTATTAGAGGAACTAGAACACTTGATGATATCTATGCAAGATGTAATGTAGCTTTGTATGAACCTTCTGACATCAATGAAGCAT
>JAOSBN010017829.1:0-17636 GCA_027563595.1 Erythroxylum suave | reverse complement strand
AATAATAATAATAATAATAATAATAATAATAATAATGCTAAATTATATATATATTTTAGCCTTATTATTATTATTATTATTATTATTGTTAGTCTTCTTCTTCTTCTTCTTCTTCTTTTTCTTCTTCTTCTTTATCATATTATTTAGTTTATTACTTATTTCATACTCTCTTTATTATTTATTTCCTTTTGTTTTATTATTTTATTTATTATTTACTTTCTTGTGGGTCATTCGAAAATAACTCTTCCATTAATTATGGGTAAGGTTGCACACTACTATGCCTTCCTAGCCTTTGAAAGATTTTTAAAATTTACGATGCTAAATTTAAACTATTTAAAATAATGAAAATTTTAGTTTTTCTTAAATTCTTTATTTATTTAAATATTAAAATGTCATCCTTCTTTTATCTAATTATTGTGGATTTTTATTATTATCTATGTCATAAAAGAAAACTAAAGGAAAGAGAACATGAAAGGAAATGAAGCTAATGGAGTTTTAGTAAATAAAGAAGTCGTTACGATAGGAATGACAAAATTAATCCGACCCGCTCGACCTGACTTTTGTCCTGGTTGACGGAGCCATGGGTCAAAAGTGCTTGGCTCAACGAGAAAGTATAAAATGACGTCGTTTTTTAATTTTTTTAAATTTTAAATCAGATTGGTGGCTCGGCTCATCTGTGACCTGTTGGACTAGGGGGTAGGCCAAAGTTCACATGACCTGACCCATTGTCATCCTTACGTTACATAGACAGTTTAGAAGAGAGAGTGAGGAAGCAAAATAGTTTCATTTAGTTATTAGGTCTAATATTGTACACATGTATTATCTTTAGTAGTTAAAGGCTAATAAATAAACTAGGTACTGTATAAAAGATTTAACAATTTTTTGGAGGTTTTTAATGAAAAATTAACATCACTTCTTTTTCTTTGCTTGAAGAAAATGTAAAAATGAAGATTCAAGAAATAGAACTAAGACAAGACAGGAGTCTTTAAGAGTTGAAAAAGTGGATACTACAGTTTTATCATCAATCCACGTAAAGGATCGAAGGATAGTGAAAGAAGATTAGGGAGAATCGGTGGTAAGATACAAAGGCTTTTCACGTAATAACTATTACTATATGTTGAAAATAATTAGCAAAATTTCAATAAAGAGGGATTGAGGGGGTGGATTTTTAAATATGAACAATTTTTTAGGTTGGATAGAAAGCCACCAAAGGTTGAAATGAGATTAGTGGTAAAGGACATGGAGGAAGAGACATTGGAGTGAAATCAACTATATTTGAGATAAGCCCTCAATGAAAGTGACGTCTTATGTGGTAGAGACGACCTAATGGACTATTAAGGCCAACATTGTCATTAATATTGAGGCTGAAAATGAACCAATATAGAGGTCTCCTATTCTTTTGTAGACTTGTGCAAGACCAAAAACCTCCAAAGGAATGATAATTAACTATAAAGAAAAAAGCATGAATTTAAAGTCTTCGTTCCTAAATAGGGTGTCAAATGCAAGGATTTAATTTTTAAGAAGGTCATTGGTAATATGTAATTTTTTAAAGGTCTGATCTTATATGAGGATGAAAAAGTCGTAGAGAAGAAATCTTCGTATGTGATATTTCATAGTATAATTGCTCATAACAATGGAGATGTCTAATAAGACATCTAAAAGGTGGAAGGAGAGACTTAGTTTGACCCAGTAAAAAGATGATCAAAATTCATGACAAGGTCATGAAGGATCTTAGGTAAGGGATAAAGGAGTACATTAAAGAATTAAATGATCTAGATAAAGAATTAAATGATCTAGATGCAAAGATTTTTATTCTATCTATAAACTACAAAAGTTAGACTTTAAATCTCAAAAGTAGATTAAAAAAAAAACCTTATAGGAGAGAGTACAACATGGATGTGTATCATGATTCTATTAAGAGCAAGTCCTTTAAGACTTAGAAGTGTGAAACCATGGCTATATCCTTTACTGAGGGCTTTAACAAGTGTAAAAGGCTGATTAAGTCAATTCACTCAGATCTAATTATTAATAACTTGCTGATTAGCAACTTATCTACCCTTGAGTCTACTCCCAAGACTGAGTTTGCGACTAAATTCATACCAGATGACTATGATGACTTATTAAAGGATGTGGGGATTCTAAAGTGAAAATTTTGAGTCGTCTCTCCATCTTCTTAGTGTATATCTCTCCATCTTCTTAGTGTATAACCTCCAATAACCTGTTGATAGGTTGGTGATAAGTCAAGGTATGTTCAACCTTTTAGTGGTTGACCATTAATCTTTGGAAATGTAAGGATTGAGATGTTGGGTTTGTTGGATGGTTTTTGGAGTTAGATAGTATATATCTTAAGAGTAGTCCTTTTGATGATTTGATAAATGTATGTGTATAAGTTTATAAATCCTTCTATACTTATAGGTTTACCATTATTTCCTAACTTTAACCTCTATAATCTTTAGCGTTTCATTATAATTTTTCAATGCACATCATTTCAATCTCTTGCATGTACTTTCAACAAGTTTTAGATTAGACTCAAACTTTTTTTTAATTTTGAGCTTCAGGCTTAGGCTTCATAGCCTAATCAATTCAAAAAGTTAACCTCATTTATATGTAAAAAAGACGTCTTTTGTTTATTAACAAAATAACATTGTTTTTAATTGATAATTAATTCAATATTAAACAAGCCAAGTAGTTACTAACTAGAAGTTTTAACTTGGTTATTAATGCATTATAAGATTCAAAGTGCAAGTAAGATTTCCACATGGAGGATCACTCTGACCAAATAGATTTGATCAAAACTTGTCCTGACCATATGGAGGTTTGTTGCAAAGCATGGGGACCTTACAGATCCCAGTAGCCTTGAATGTGTAAAGCATGCTATCAACCTTCTCCACATGCATATTTATGGAACTCAAATGCATCATAGTCTCAATGTAAACAATATTTCATATATGGTTAGCAATATCAAGGCATGAGATCGAATGGAGTTGTCAGCACTCTAGATGATGTTACATTAGGTAAGATTATGTGCAACTATGTGATTTATTATCTCAAAGAGGTTTTTGATACTATCTTTAGTCTTAGGAGGAAAGAATTCAAAGGATAAGATGATCTTGTAGGAGGCAGAGTCGCTATTAATGTTGACTCCTTCTACTTTATGAGTGAACCTTGTCTTCTCTATCAATTTTATTATTTCATAATCATATTTAGTGGTTTAGTGAGATAAGAGAAAAAAATGGTGATTTAGATATAGAAGGAAAGTAGGTCATTTTCAAATCTAACTGAAGTCTAATGACTCGTACATAAGTGAAATGGTTTAAGGACAGGTTAGATTGCATAATTCATATCGAGTCTAGTACGAGCCAAAATAAGAAATTTGAGTAGCTCTATTGTTAACTCTTTTATTTCTTTTTATAAAGAGTTTTAAAGACGATTGTTAAATGTTCAACCTAAAAAAGGATGATTGGTAAATATTCCCAACAAGTTTATCAAAATTGGAGAATGAGTCTATAGACTTCAAGTAGGTGAGTTGTTATTTTCACTTTTTTAAGTATGATTATAAATATAATTTTAAAAAATAAATGTGAGTGGAGATATTGCTATAGTATACTCAAATTTGACTAATTCTCATTTGTTGGAACACTCCATAAATTATCATAGATTTTTTTATTTATATAAATAGATCATAGAGAAAAAGAAATTTGTGGCTAAAATGTAAAGGATAAGATATGAGATACAGGCAATTTTGTTACCCCTTTATAATCAACTTGAACCCAAAGTTGACATATTAATGATATTTGCTGTTAGAGCCCTTCGTGCACCTTTGAGCTCTCCGCCTCTTTACTGCTTAGAACTACATATTTTGCTCTTCATTGTCTGTCCCAACTTCTTGTGTAGATTGAGTGAGAGGTGAGTGACTAGGCATTTTAGAAAGATCTTGGGGAAGTGGTGTTGTGCTCTTGATGTGTTCACTGAAGAGGTCACCACGATCAGCTGAGTGTATAATAAGGTTTTTAGTAAGTTCAAAAGAAGGTTCCTTCGGGACATTAAGTGAAGATGGGGTGGATTCATTTTCGACACTGCTGGAGAGAATAGGATTATCCATACTTTTCAAGGGAAGAGCATCAGTGTTCTTAGTAGGATGATGATTCTAACTATTTGGAAGACACTCTTGGTCTGCATTTCCAGTGGCATCTATATCATGAGATGTATCCATCCCCATAAGTTCTTGATAAGTCCTTGATTGACAGATTTTTCCCGTAGCCTTCCACACTTTCCATTGGAATTTTGGATGGGTTTGCACTGGTATGAAATTTCAATGTTGTCCTCTTGAAGTACCCCTCACCAAGTCTTAAAATTGAAATCACAGTTGGAAGTTCTTGGGAGAGCTTTACAATTAAACAAATTCGGGCATAGCCTATTCTTTTGTTCAACATCATTGTTCCATCCATATAGAGGGGTTTCCTATGAAACTTGCTAAAGAACTCAAGCCTTAAGTAGTCCATTATTCTAAAGGTACATTATGGAAATTAATTCATAAGGGAAGATGCTGAAGTTTGATGGAATCAAGTTGAAGGGAAGGCTTCTACAATTGGATAAAGATTGGTTGATTGCTTATATGCCTATATGCCAGGGACCCTCCTCCAAGACCTTGTTTGCTATTAAAGTAGAATGAAAAGTAAACAAAATGAGGTCTTCTTCAGTCAATAGAATAGCAACCAACCCTAGATTTTTCCAAAGTTTCTATGCCCATTGTTGAATGAGAGGAAAAGTGGGGCATTGGTCAAAGAAAAATCCCATAAGTGTGATGTCCCTACTGTGAGTGCCTTTTTCCAATATTTCAATTTATGGGCAGACAATATGATTACCATCAATTTCATTTAGAGGTTTGAAAAGAATACTTGAGGCATATGGATCCCCAACAACCTATTTCTAGCTTTTCTAAGCTGTTATAAGATTGACGTTAGGGGAGTTAGATGCAGTAGGAGAAGTGATGGAGGAGTTGGGATGAGGATGAGTCTTGTTTGGAGAAGGGTTTATAGGCTTCCAGGAAGGTAAAGATGGAAAATCATCTTTGCCTTTGTCAGCCAGAGGTTGCATGGTTAGAAAATAGAGCTGAAGGAGGAAAGTTAAAAAGAAAACAACTCAAAATAGGAAGGGAGAGTGGTAGGTAAATAAATTTGGTGTAAAGAGACGAAAAGTGCCATGGGATTCTAGGTTCCAAATCAGAGAATGGGTAGAAAGGGAGTAGGTAGAGAATGAGGGAGATAGGTAGTAAGGGAGGCGGTAGAGAAAGAAAGAGAAGAAGATGCATACCAAAAAACAAGATTTAGGCAATTTCGGCATGAAACAAGTTAGAGAAGCCATCTCACCATAGCAAAACCATCTTTGGAATGTTCGAGGTTTAAATTTCCCTATACAGCAAGCTGCTTTAAGGGATTTTATTTAAAGGGAAAGGCCTCACATTGTAGGATTACTAGAAACCAAAATAAAAGTAGAGAATGTTGGTAAGTTAAATCTGGGTTCAAGTTGGTAGAAGCTTACAAACCATTCCCACCATTTTCTTGGTCGCATTATAGTCTACCATAAGGCTGATGAAGTTACAGTTAAGCTTCTCCATTCCACTGAGTAGATGTTACACCTTAAACTATCCTTTTTGAATGATAACATTGATATCATTTCATCCATCATCTATGCTAGTAATTTTGGCTTCCAAAGAGCAGCATAATGGTCTAATTTAATCACTCTCAGTAGAGACATCTAACTGCCTTCGACATTATGTGGTGATTTCAACTATATATTGTATCCATCCGAGGCCTATGGTAACTGTAATATCCTCCATTTCTCTGATCATTTCAGGATGTGTGTTGATCACCTGGGAGTGACAGATTTGAAGTTCGTTGGCCACAAGTACATATGGTCTAATAAACAAAGCTCCCATTGGTTCATACAAAAGAAATTTGACCATGCCTTGGTTCATGGAAAATGGCTTGCTTAGTTTCCCGATAGCAGTGCCACATTCCTTGATCTTCTGTTCTCAGATCTTACCTCAATTAAAGTGGAGTGTCATATCTCATCAGTTGGTAGGAAGTTCCCTTTTAGGTTTAACAATCACTTGGCTAATGCACCAAATTTTCTTTAAGCTTACAAGAAGGATTTGAGTGTTATTTTCAAGGAACTAAATAGTTCATTTGCGTCTAAAAACTGAAGGCAATTAAAAAAGAACTGAAATCATTGCATTCCTTGAGAGTCTCTACTACCCAATGTCTTTCTAAAGCCACTGAAGCACTTATGGGCATCTAGCATTGTCTAGCAATAAATCCACAGGATCCATAGCTTCTTGCTAATGAAAAACATGCCATCTCTCATCCCTATCCACAATTCAAAATCACAACTCATTCCTTCAACAAAGAGCTAGAGTGAATTGGTTTAGGGAGGGTGATAAAATACACCAAGTTCTTTTTCAACTCCATCCTAGCTCAAAAAAACAGAAATAGAAATTTCTCTATTTCTACTAGTGAGGGAGTTCAGCTTTAGAACTATCAGAACATTCAAGAAGAGGCTATCAGGTTTTTCAACAACTTACTGGGTATTTTAACTTCTAAATTTGTCACTATTGCAGATCTCTCGGCTTTCATTTCTAAGAGACTAAATCGCGCAGATTTTGACATGTTGACTAAGGCAGTTGATGATAGGGAAATTAAGGAAAACTCTTACCCGCTTGAATGGTATCAAAGCCCCAGGTTCGGATGGACTTAATGGATACTTCTACCAAAAATTATGGGAAATCACAAGGCCCTTTTTCAAGAAGGTCGTAAAGGAAATTTTCTCTAATTGAGTACCTCTCAAGGAAATAAATCACACTTTTCTTTACTTGATTCCAAAAGTGATAACTCCTCCTCCTTTAATGATTTATGACCAATCTCCTATACAAACTTCCTCTATGAAATTATCTCGAAGATCCTCGCCACTAGGCTAAGGAAAGCACTTATCCTTCTTATCAGTGAAAATTAGGGAGCTTTCACTTGTAATAGGCAAATTGGAAATAATATATTTATGCTGCAAAAGCTCATCAAAGGTTACTCACATGCGACCTCCACTCGTAATTGCACCATAAAGATTGATTTTCATAAAGCCTTTGATAGCATTCGATGGAGTTTCCTATGGAAAACGATGCAAGCTTATGGATTCCTAGATATATTCATCTATTGGATTAAAGAATGTGTCACCATCGTGTCTTAATCAGTCCTCATTAATGGCAACCCCTCAAAATTCGTTCAAGGTAGGGGGATCCTTTTTCCCCTACCTTTTCATCATTTGCATCGAAGTTTTTAACTCCATCATACAACTTGAAGTGACTTTGAATCCTAAGTTTAAACAGCATTCTAAGTGTAAGAAACTTAGTTTAACTAACCTTTCCTTTACAGATGATCTGTTATTATTTTGCAATGTCAAGCTTGAAGCTATATCAAGCTTTATGAAGGCCCTTGATAGATTTAATGCAATATCGGGCTTGTGCATCAACATTCATAAGAGTTATTTTACCATTTTCAAAGGAGTTGCTCCAATGGCCACCCAAATAGCGTCACTTATGGGTATGGTTGAGAAACGCCCACCCTTAATCTATCTGGGTCTTCCGATTCTAACAAGAACTTCCTAGATCATAAAGAAAATTTAGAGACGAGTAGGATCGTGGGTGAATAAACTGTTATCTTTTTCTAGAAAACTTCAACTTAACAAATCAGTGTTGAGTTCCTTGCATATCTACTAGTGCTCACATATTTTCCTTGCCAAAGGTGTTATCAAGGAAATAGAAAGAATGCTCAAAGAATTCTTATGGAATCAATCGATGGGAGTTAAATGAAGTGTAAAAATTAAAAGGACTAATATTTTCTACCCAAAAGAAGAAGGAGGGCTGAATATTACCTCTATTAAAGTCGCAAACCAGTCACTATTATTGAAGAGGTTATGGTGATTTATTGAAGATAAAACGTCTTTTATAGCAACAATGGATACATTCCTATTTTCTTAGAGGGCAAATAATCTAGGTTGTCTACATGTCTCCAAATAACTTTTATTTTCTGAATCAATTACTACACTTGAGAAATCTTGTACTGGACCATATGACTTGCACCATCGATAACGGGAAGCTAATTTCCCTATGGTTTGATAATTGGACAAGCCAAGGAAATCTCTACCATATATAACAGTTGCACAGATCTCCTATTGATATCCCTCCAGATACCAAAAAATGGAATCTTTCATCAATGGTGATAGATGACATTTTCCAAATCACCTTACTCACTTGCAACCTTCATATGCTCCCTTTCTTCATCCTGATACTTTCTATTGGTATAATAGGCCTACTTATCTCCTCTTAAACAAACAAATCAGGGATCTATTATGGAGAGAGGAAAACTAAAGTGCGATGGCATCAAATCCTCTGGCATAAGAGTATTCCCCCTAGAACCTCCTTTCTCTTGTGGCTTACCATACAAAATAGATTAACTACAACTGATCAACTCAATTACTTAAACATCAATACATGCTATCATTTTTTCTTAAATTAGGGAAAAACACGAGACTACTTATTCTTCATCTATGAGGAGACGCATCAGGTTTGGGAAGCATGCAACTCAGTTGCCAATGGCCAAATCATTTTTCTACTTTCTCCAGTGCAGTCCAATGGCTAGCTACTCAAAGAATTCCCTTGGAATTACCCTATATTGTAGCTGTTAATATGTGTGTTTAGACAATATAGAAAGAATTCAATGCTAAGCAATTTGAAATCAAGTCCAAATGAATAGATATTCTCATCTCCAAATCCCTTGACCACATCAAAGAGGTTAATTTATAAACTGATTACACAATAATTCCAACCTTCTGTAGTTATTACTACCGCTTTCTCTCTATGTTTTGAGTAGTTAAAAACTTTACATCTCTTTTATTTCAATGGTTATCCCCCTAGACCCTCTTGCAAGATTTAACTTTCATTCTTTATTAATGCATTTTCTTCTTTCCTTTTTCAAAAAAAACTTGAACCCAAAGTTGATTGTTAAATTTTTTGTTGCTTGAGTATAATATTTTTTATATTAATTTATGATTAAGTTTGTAGTAGTTAGTGATAATAATGTTGCATTCTAATTTATAAGTTACTTAAAAGCACGGGTAGGTACTTATGTGCAGGGTCCTGCATACATGAATGGTTATGGCTATTCTGTTGTCTGTTGGTTACACAACAATTTAACCGTTGTGATGGGTAGTCTCTGTTGTTTTTATTTTGAAGCCTTACGTCCTTCCACTACGAACTGTCTTCTCCTCTTGTTGTTTTGATAGAAGACAACATGGAGTATAAAAACTGTGAAACTGTGTTAGGTCCCTAAGCTTGGCATCCTTTCTGTACACACCATCTGATTGCATTTGCTAAAAGCTTAGAAGAGCCCTCTCACTCATTCGAATCTCAATGCCAATGGCATAAGGTATGAGATTAAATTTTCGCATTTTCATTTTTATTGTAATAGACATATATATGGTTTAAGTTAATGTCTAACAATTGGTATCAGAGCACTTATTTACCTCTGTCTTAATGTAATTGAATTTTTGTGATTACTTACATGAATAGGGGCTGTTTTTGTTGACTATATCAATGTTGTTAGAGTAAATATATTGTGAAATTGATTTTGCGTATTTAAAGAAAATTCAATTATAGTTATAATGGCTTTTGAATCATCAAAAATGAAGTTGGAGAAGTTAAGATATAGTCAAATTTGTAAAATGGGTTAGATATGGGTTGAGTCGACCTGACTAGAGGTTGATGATGAATAATAAGCCAGTGTTTTTCTTTCTTTACTAAATTAACAATTTGGTTTTCATGGGTCCCACTATTAAACATTTTAACTTGTGTGTGCTTTAATTGTTTAGTGCATTTGCTTTGTATGACTTCTAACAATTCAAAACCTTTCATTACATGGGGCCTATTGTTTGGAAAGTTTTGTAAGAATACATGCAGAACCTTGCTTTTATGAGGCATCATTGAAAGCTTTAGTTTTATACTTGCAAAGAATAGTGTTGATTCTCGAACAACACTATTTCGTGGGGTTCATCATGAAAGTTTTATTTTTATAGCTTTAGTTTTATACTTGCAGTGATAAATATTTCGGCTTTGACAAATTAGTGTAATTTTGTTGAATTGCATTAGTTAAATCATTGTTTGTTTTACATTCATGTATATGTTTATTCATGTAAATATGTAATATTAATGCATGAATAACTAGTTTTTAAAGGATTATATGGAACCTTTATTATTAATATTTTGCATAAAATAAGGTGTCATGTGATTAATATAATTTTAATTAGTTGAAGATGCCACAATATCTTTGATTAAGAGAAATTGTATATTAAGTTAATATGGATCATATCTAGTAAAATGACAAAAATTGTAATTAATCATATTCAAATACTATAGATTTTATCTCACAGGAATATTTATCATATTTACATGGTTAATTAGGATAGAATACCAAATTATCTTTCTTAATTTACCCACAGGTATTAAGGAATATAATTTGATAGTTTCATCATAAAGATTATGTATGAATCTTTTAATTAAAGTTTAGCCCACAGGTAGTTTTAATTATTATATGATTCACATTTGAAATATGATTGCAAGTTTTAACATTAGTAAAACATGATATATGATTATTTGCTTCAAAAGTTAGTGAAGTAAGATGTAGTTATTCAACTCGTGAATTTTTCTTATATTCAATGTGATATTTCCGAGTTGAATGGTGATAACTATAAAATATGAAAATAGAGGATTCTGCTCCAATTAGGGTGGATGGATATTAATTATGCTATCCGAAAAGATGAACTATCTGTACCTACTGAAACTAGCATTCAGGCTGAAATTGTTCTTTATGAACATTGGGAGCAATCTAATCGCCTCAGCTGATGTACATAAAGACCAAAATTCAAGCTAGTATTCATGGTTCTATTGGAGAGTGTGTTCATGTTAGGGATCTACTAAAGGCTATTGATCAACAGTTTGAGTCTTCAGATAAGGTCCTAGCCAACACCTTGATGACCAAGTGTTAAAGGTGTGCATTAGCACATCATGTAAATAAGGGACATTATGGCTCAGTTAAGTTCTCTTGAGGTTGAGATGTCCGAATCTTTACTTAGGCATTACATACTTAATTCCCTTTCACTTGAATATGGACCCATTAAAATCTCGTACAACACATATAAGGATAAATGTTCTATTAATAAACTGTTAACCATATGTGTTCAAGAGGAAGAGAGGTTGGTAATGGAATAGGGTGAAAGTGCACATATGGCCACAAAAGGAGGGAATATAAGGCAAACCAGATAAAAAGGAAAGGGTAAAATAATAATTCATACTGAGATTAAAAAAGATTTCAACCCTAATTGTCGTTTCTACAAAAAGAAAGGGCACATAAAGAAGTATTGTGCCAAATTTAAGGCTTGACTTATAAAGAAAGGTATTTCAACCTCGCTTGTTTGTTGTGAATCTAATATGGTTGATGTTTGTCATAACACTTGATAGATTGATTCTAGTTGTGCAATCCATATTGATAATACCTTACAAGGTTCTCTAAACCATAAGAAACCAATAGTTAGTGGATAGTGCATCTATTCAGGCAACAAGATGTGTTCACATGTGGAAGCTATTGTGACATGAAAATTAGTTTTGAATTCTGGTTTTATTTTGAAACTGGAAATAACATTTTATATTCCTAGTTTCTCTAAAAATTTGATTTCAGTTTCAAGACTTGTACCCTTAGGACATTCTTTTAACTTTTCAAATACATCATTTGGTTTATATCATAGATCTGATTTTGTTGGGAATGGTGCAATAATTGATGGTCTTTTTCGAATTAATTTGCAAGAAATTTTTTTCGCAATACAATGTATATCCATAATAATGCTGGTATTAAAAGATATGTTATGAATGAACAATCCTCTATGTTGTGGAACTAAAGATTATGTCATATTTCCCTGGAAAGAATTAAAAAAAATAGTGACTAATAGAGTACTTAATACTCTAATTTTACTAACTTTGATGTTTGTGTGGACTGCATAAAGGGAAAGCAGACCAACATGACAAAGAAAGGTTCCAAGAGGAGTTTAAACATATTAAAGATCATACATACAGACATTTGTAGTCCAAAAATGGACTCGTATGGTCAGAAGTACTTCATCTCATTTATAAATGATTACTCGCTATATATGTTCCTTTACTTGCTTCATAACAAGAACAAAGCATTAGATGCCCTTAAGGTATTTAAAATGGAAATAGAGAGACAATGCGATAATCAAATAAAGATCATGAGATCAAATAGAGGTGGAGAATTTTATGGTAGATACACTAAGGATCGACAAGCACCTAATCCATTTGCGAAGTTTCTTTAGGAGCATGGTATAACAGAAAGAAGAAACCGAACATTATTTGATATGATGCGAACTAAGCTTAGCACCTCTAAGCCTCCTAAATCTTTATGGATTGAAGCTTTTAAAACGACAATGTATATATTAAATCAAGTTCCAACTAAGGTTGTTTCAAAAACACCATTTGAGTTATGGAATGGTTGGAAGCTGAGTTTGTGATATATATGCATTTGGGGATACTCGTTTGAAGTGAGAGTTTATAATCTATAAGAAAAGAAACCGGATCCAAGGACTATAGGTAGTTATTTCTTTGGATATGTTGAAAGGTCCAAAGGGTACAAATTTTATTGTCATTCTCATAATAATAGGTTTGTGGAATCAAGAAATGAAAAGTGTCTTGCGAACGACTTAATCAATGGGAGTGATCAATCTTAGCATTTAGTTCTTGAGAACGATGATCATGAAATGCAAACTCCTATTTAAAGTAATAGATTGATTGTCATTTATAGCATCCCTCAAAGTCAAATGGGTGTTAAACAACCAATCATTGAAGTTCTATAAGCTATTGATGACAATCTCATAGATCCGATTGTTCAGCAATCACCAGAGGTTGTTGAGCAACTAGTTGTACAAGCTCCTCCTTAGGAGGGCACTAATACAACATTAAGAAGATTCACTAGAGATAATAAATCAGTTATACCTAGCGATTACATTTTGTATTTGCAAGAAGCTGACTATAATATTGGAGTCGAAAATGACCCTGAAATGTTTTCACAAGCCATGAGTTGCAATGAATCTTAATTATGGTACAATGTCATGGTAGATGAGATGAATTCTACGAAATCTAACAAACTTAGGGATCTTGTTGAGTTGCCTAATGGTGCAAAAGCTGTTGGATGTAAAAAGGTCTTTCAAACAAAAAGGGACACATTAGGCAACATTGAAAGATATAAAGCTAAGCTTGTTGCTAACCGATTTACTCAATAACAAGGAATTGATTGCATAGAGACCTTTTCTCCTATATCTAAGAAGGATTCCTCACGAGTGATTATAGCATTGGTTGCCCATTTTGATTTGGAACTACATCAAATAGATGTGAAAACAACGTTCCTGAATGGAGATCTAAAGGAAGAGGTTTATACAAAACAATCAGATGGATTCTCCTCTAGTGATGGCGAACGTTTGGTGTGCAAGCTTAAGAAATCCATATATGGATTGAAACAAGCCTCTCGTCAATGGTATTTGAGATTCCATAATATAGTCTCTTCATTTAGTTATTTATAGAATATCATGGAACAATGCATATATCAAAAAATTAGTAGGAGTGAAACTTGTTTTCTTATTCTATATGTGGATGATATTATATTTGTCACCAATGATAAGGGTTTGCTATATGAGGTGAAACAATATTTTTCTAAGAATTTTGATATGAAGGATATGGGTGAGGCATCTTATGTCATTAGCATTTAGATCCATAGGGACAGATCTTAATACATTTTGGGTTTATCCTAAGAAACCTATATCAATAAGGTCTTAGAGAGATTTCAGATGCAAGATTGTTCATGGAGTATAGATCCTATTGTGAAAGGTGATATGTTCAATTTGAAACAGCGCCCGAAAAATGAGCTTAAAAGGGAACAAATGAAAATATTTCATATGCTTCTACAGTAGGGAGCCTAATGTGTGCTCAGGTTTGTACAAGACTTAACATTGCATTTATTGTTAGAATGTTTGGAAGATATCAGAGTAACTCAGGTACTGACCATTTGAGAGTCACCAAAAAGGTGATGAGGTATCTTCAAGGGACCAAAAATTACATGTTTATGTATAGGCAAACTGATAATCTTAAAGTAGTTGGCTACTCAAATTTGGACTTTACTAGTTGTATTGATTCACGAAAGTCAACATCTGGATATGTGTTTATGTTTGCTAATGGAGTCATATCTTCGAGGAGTTCGAAGCAAACTTTGACTGCTACTTCTACCATGGAGGCTGAGTTTATTTCTTGTTTTAAGGCTACCTAACATGATGTATGGTTGAAGAGTTTCATATATGGGCTTGGAATTGTGGGTTCCATTTCTAAGCCATTGAGAATGTACTGTGACAATTCATTTGTAGTTTTCTTTGCCAAAAGCAACAGGAGTGGTTGTCGAAGTAAGCACATTGACATTAAATATTTGTCCATCGGGGAATATGTCAAAGAGAACAAAGCGGTCATTGAACAAATTAACACTAAATTAAAGATTGTTGATCTCTTAACAAAAGGCATGCCACCACAGAGTTTTAAGGATCATGTTGCTAGAATGGTACTTGGTTCTATTATATGATTTATTGTATGTATTTTCACAAAACTCTTATTAATTTTGTTGTTTTCTCATTATGGTGTACACATTTTTATTTTGATAATAACACATATTATGGGCCTAGAATAAACATATAGGTTTATTCATCCAATTAAAGTGGAATATGAAATAGGATGCAGCGTAATACATGAAATATAATACTCACATTTAGAGGACTTATCGTCATGATTCGTGCATTTGGTTTCTTTAATTGAGTAGAGCTTTCATGACTTTTAGCTTACATCTATGACCCAAGTAGGAGACTATTGTTTGTTGGTTACCCAACAGTTTTACCATTGTGATGGGTCGTCTATACTGTTTTTATTTTGAAACCTCACAACCTTCCACTATGAATCGTCTTCTCTACCTGTTGTTTTAATGGAAGACAACAGGGAGTATAAAAACTATGAAATGGTATTGGGTCCCTTAGCTTGACATTTTTTTTGCATTCACCATTTGATTGAATTTGATAAAAGCTTAGAAGAGCTCTCTCACCCATTTGAATCTCAACATCAATGGCAAGAAGTATGAGATTAAAATTCCATATTTCTATTTTTATTGTAATAGGCATGTATATGATTTAAATTCATGCCTAACATATTCATCTATATTCAACTTGTTTTATTTAATAAATTTGAGCTTGGATTCAAGAAATTCAGGTGTGTTTCAGTTACTCTAATTCAAATTCGGTTAATGTTAAGTATGAATTTGATATGAGTTCGGATTAAATAAACAACACATTATATGTATTTAATGTACAACTGAAAAAATTTAAGATAAGAATCCGCCAACATTAATAGTTTTTAAGAAATGAAAATCCTCACTAGAAAATATTAGCTGGAGCATATTAAGGGTGCAATCTAATGAATGCATCCTTAATTATAGTATATTTACCTTTAAATGCCATATAAATTTAAAATGCAAAGTAGAATATTTTGGATTTGATTACTCGAGTGGTGTATAAGTGTCAATTATTTCATCAAATATGGTAAAAGTATAGATACAAGTATGCATTCTAGTGATAGTTATGGGCGAAGGCTAAAGGTATTGTTATACTTAAAGCCTAAAAACAATTTCATTACCCTCCTCACATGCATTTACGTTAACTAGCTGTGATTATTCACAAACGATACACTAATTTAGCTGATATGCCGTTAACATCTACTTGGTAGTTAACAATGGTTCTCGTGGGATTAATAGAAAAAACATCTTTTTAGCTCCGAATCAAACACTCCGATAGCTCCTAGAAACACCTGGCCATGCGTCAGACATGGAGATGTATCGGTTTGTTTAAGATTATCCGATATTCCCTTCTGATTTGACCGTTTCTATAACACTGGAAAAGTAAGTGTTTATTAGTATATGCATAATGCATGAGGGTTAGTATATATTTAATTGGGCTAACTGTGCTCGTTCTTCTGATTCACCAAGAAACATGTGGTCCCTATTTGGGCAAAGTCTTGGGTAGATTATTGTCAGAAAAGTGCGACTAGGACTAATAAAGTTATCAAAAGTTAATGGCCAACAGCTAAACAAACAGATACTATGTTCTACCGGTAATAGTATAGTTAAATTTAATAGATCTATTCTACGATTTGGAGTCAAACAAATGTTGTGTGGCTGTGCATATCTCACCGTTCGCTATCAAACAAAGTCATGAACCATTAATGCTTGTTAATGATTCTATGACAACAGAAATTTAAGATGAGACGGGAGAGACGACTTGTAATGTTTAGTTAAATTTTCTCCACAAAAATACTTTGTTTAAAATGTTTGTGATTGTAGACGCCATTAATTTGTACAGTGTAACTGAACTGACAAAAGTAACAAACTTTGAAGTGACAAAAGCAAATTAATGCGAACCCTTTAAATCACCCTAAGGATGAGCCTCACTCTTTATTCTTTATTTTATTAAGATTAAATAAATCTCTTTCTTAAGAGGAAAACAATTTTATTGAATCCTGATTATCCGGACAATATTTATTGGTCGTTGGTTGGGTCGGTCGTGCTAGGTCCAAGTTCATATTTAAAATCGCGTATGAACCGATCGGCCCATCTCTTGATGATTGACCTAATTCCTATAGGTATTGGGTATATAAATTCATTACCTCATCATAAAAAAAGGTACAATTCTCGAAAAATCTAGTATTCTTTATTTACTAGCAGCCAAAACTCTCACAAAAGACTAACTTGAGCGTCAAAGGGGCCTACCGGCAGTCAACCCCCGGTGCGCCTTATTATTTTGCAGGTATTTCTGTGCCAAAGTCAACCAATCATATGGATCCAAGCAGCAGCGCCCAGCCCCATCAAAATCAGACTAAACCAGATGGCGCCCACTGTGGGGTCCGGCATTAGGGCACCACGTCCAGAAGCACTCAGATCAGTCAGGCGGCGACAACAAATCCTGATGTAACCGTTGTTGCGGCACTCGCACTACAGTGAATGGGTTTGCGACCACCCGCTGCCCTTCCATCGCCGCATCCTGATCACCAGACACACCCTCCGCCCATCATTCAAAACCCTAGCATAAACGAGCTACCCCCTCAACACTCACATCAGCATGATCAACCGCAACAATCCCAAAACTAAGACCAAGAAGCGCAAAGCGTGGCCGTAGAGGATGATGTTAGAACCAGTTCACATCCTCACACCCAATATCTCCTCAACACTAATCCTCCTGCACCACAACAAGCCTTCCTCACACAACGACAAATAGAAGAAGTGGCCGATCAACTGATTCGCCAAATCTTACAGTCTCAACCGGAACAGCCGTAAAACCCCGCTCGGCAGATTAGTGTGATGGAATTCACACCAATTCAGTGTAAGGCTTTCTGTACAGCTTTTCAAGAAGGAGCCCGGCGGTGGTTCAACAGTCTACCCCCACGTTGT
>JAOSBN010017820.1:0-17637 GCA_027563595.1 Erythroxylum suave | reverse complement strand
CCCCCCCCCCCCCCCCCCCCCCCCCCCCCCCCCCCCCCCCCCCCCCCCCCCCCCCCCCCAAAAGAAAATGAAATAAAATAAACCTAATAAGAACAAATTAAAGAAAAAATGCAAAGCATGATAACAGTAAGGAATTCGGTAGGGACCTAGTTCTTTGCTTCAATCTCACCCTACACCCTAATTAAGCATATTTCATGGATTTGTTGTTCTTAAACCTCTCGTAGTAATTATCAATTGTGGGTTAACAATCAACCCGAGTTTTCCCTTAGGTTTTTTTTTCATGATACAATCGCCAATTAAACCTAACCATCGAATAGCCTAGGATATGCTCTTTAAATTTGATCAGGCAGTAGCATTATGAATTAGGAAAATCGATTAATCAAAGATCCATGTACGATGCGTTATTTAATCTAGGTTATGTTATCCTCAGTGATTACAAATCATTAGTCGCTACACATCAATTTCAACATAACAATTACGGATTATATCAAAATTCTAACAATAGGTTTGTAATTAAATGATTCAATGAATGCATTAAAAATATCCTCTCATAATACCCAATGGGTTCATACACAAAGAACTGAACAATAACAAAAATCTGATTACCCATACACAAGATTCAAATCAATTAATACAAGATAACATAATCAATTCCTAATGAGAGAAAGAAACAATAAAATAAAGAAATACACTTAACCAGGGTTACCAATATCAATGTCACCTCTAAACTGACATCGGGAACTTAACCTTCCATGGATCTCTCTCAAAAAATGTTTCAGTCCCTATTAATAACCCTACCGAAGACCCTAGCTGCTCTCCCCTTGTTTTTGCCGCAAGTTCTCTTATGTTCTCCTAGCCATGCTACTATTAGTGATGTGACGAATAAACTTTGCTTGGCCACACTACTGTTAACACCTCCTTACTCTCTATTCCTATCGCCTTTTGTTCTCTCCTTACTATGCTAATGATGTGATCATTTAACTTAATGGTCCACTACTCTTGTTCATGTTTTCTTTAAACCTAAGCATGAAACACAAGCATATGTGCTGCATTGAATGCATACGCTTTTGTGAAGCACAAAACACAAATGTATGCACTGCGTTTAATGCAACTTTTCCCAGTTACAACTGCGCTGCATTTTGTTCATTTGCTACTCCTTAGACGTCGCCGTTTAGCTCCTTATTGTGTTGTCGTTTCACTCCTTGCTTATCCATCTTTCATCATCCAACCATCACTCTATTAAATTCACATTTCCTTTTTTTTTCCTCCTTGCTTTTTAATTTTCTTCTTCTTGCTCCTTAAAGACAAGTGAAAATTAATCTTCAGAAAACAACCCAGTTGTAGTTCTTTCAACTCACTTTAATTTCTTTGCTTCCAATTTGTACCTAAAATCATATATGAATTAAAGTGAGTATCTTAAGCATTTTTGTATCATTAATCACTAAGTGTAAATGATTAAATGTATCAACAATTAACACATATCAATTTTCCTTACACTTAGCTTTTGGTCAAAGACTTGAAACATTTACTCAATTACTATATTTTCCAAGACTATATAATCATAACAAAGATGAATAACTTTCAAAAATCATAGCAAGAAGTCAACATTCTAAGTTTTTACTCATGATCAATCTGCATTCATCATCTTCAAAAACTTACCAATCTAATGGTAGACTCAAAAAATAGGTTTTACTTAAATATTTCCATAAGTACAATTATATAATATAGATAAACTTTTAAATAATATAGATAATTTAAGACAATTAATCTTCTTTGGAATAACCATTGCTCTTGCTTCCACTGACCTGCAACTTACAATCAATATTATCAGAAGTAGAGTCACATATGTTTGATTTTTCATCAGATATATATAAATATATATAGCGATATACTAATTTGTTAAAAATAGTTATTTTTTTTTTGGGGGGGGGGGGGGGTCGAACCCACCTCCAAGGAAAACTCTGGGTAAATGATTAGGCTGGTCAAGAGGGAGAACTTGGTCCTGAGAAGGTAGGAGCAGTTCATCATACTCGGCATAAGAGAGATTCTGGAGGCGGAGGCACGGGCGGCTTACTGAGTACTACAGCTGTTATAATGAAAAACATCTTTAAGTCTGCTAGAGATGTTGTTATGGGTAGTGGTAAGGACAAGCCTACCAAATGACTATTTTAGGTCATAATTAGTATGTTTCTTTTTTTTTTGTTTGCACTTGATGAGGTTAGATTAGAAAGGCCAGTATCGATAACAAAGACAAAGAAATCTCTTGTCTTTACTTTAATGGGGCATAGATTTGACTCTTTAATCTTTCAATTGACTGTCTTGATCTGGGTCTTCCAAAATGTTTCTTCTTTTTTGCTTTAAATTTCTCCATGATTATGTGACGCTAAAGATGGAACAACAATCATCAAATGCTCTAAGAGGTTTTAGAGTTCAAACTCCACTCATAAGTTCTCTTGATTTCTAATGTGTTCATCTAGGTTGTTCACACTGGTTTTTGGGAAATTTTTGAGATTCCTTAGATACCCCTATGTTGAATTTGGGTTGTAAGTTCGAGTTTTGAGTAAAGTTTGAAACTTTTAGTGCGTTATGTGGTTGGTTACTAACGATTGCTCATTTTATGGTTTTTTGTTTTCCTTCTTGGGTGTTTATGAGTATGCCCAGATAGAATAACTTATCAAATTTATGCTATTTGGGCAAAAAAAGTTTGGTACTTTATGTGCAGGTGCTCGGTTGCAAGTTGCTTGTTGTTTTTCTTCATCTTTCTAACTTGCATTTTTGGTATTACATTTTTGATTTCCTTATTTTCTCATTGCGTTGCAGTTGTTAGGTTTTTACTTTTTTTGGGTTATTAGCTATTTTGATAACTAGGCATGTTAGTTGTTCAATTATGATGATCTTTTTTTTGGATTATAGTTTCTTCTCTTCCTTTTGTTGAATATTACTTTTCTACTATCAAAATTGTTGGTGCGTATAAGTTTATGACATTGATATGTCATTACTGGGTTGCAATGACGTTAATAAGCACTAATCCTTTTGTATTCATGACGTCTCTCATCTCATGATGGCGTTGTCGACAATGATAAAAGGTGATGAGGGTATAGGCGTTAATCTCAGCAGCGAGGTAGGTGGTAGTCAAGTGGTGGTTGAAGGTAGTGAAATCTGGGTGTTTCGTGAGAAAGTGAGTGATTTTGTGTGCATTGGAAAGAGTAATGGTCGTAAGGAAGAGGATAAGTAATAGTAAGGAGGGGAGTAAAACTGAAGGGAGTTGCATTGTGCTAGACTTAGAGTGAGGGGAGAGAGTGTCTGTTTACAAGCTTTGTAGTTTGTTGTTTGTAGTTTGTAGTTTGTAGTGTTGTCCGAGTTACAGATACAGAGGCATACAGGTCAGGAAGTTTTCTAGGTGTTAGAAGTGTCATGCAGTCGTCGTCTGAAGTAGGTATGTGTTTACTCTTTTTCATGTTAGTTCTACATTGTTGTAGGGTAGGACAAACTGTATCTATTTGGTCTTTAAGTGGGAATATATTTATCGGGTACGCTTTTACCTTTCGCTTATACAATTTTCTTGATACTCCACTTACGAACTTTACGCCTCTACCAGTATAAGACAAGTCTATTAGATTTTTTTTACTTGATACATCAACCTTTTCTTTAATTTTATTTACTTTTTAAATTATTTTAATTTTATTTACTTACCTTTTTAGCATATCAGTTTTACATATTTATTCTTTTAATCTGTATCATTTTTTTAATTGTCACATTTGCATGTGGGTCTATCGGAAACAAGCTCTATACTTTGTAGGGGTAAGGCTGCGTACTATTAGACCTCCCCAGACCCGCTTCATTGCGGGATTTCAGAGTGGGTGTGATGGTGATGATGATGATGATGATATCAATAGGTACATTCAACATCATTTATAATCATGTCATTCCCCAACTTTGCATATCATTTCATTTCTTCACCACTAATGTTCACATGCAAAATCATGGATCAAAGGACTTTTCAAGGTTGTAATGAGGGCAAAGGTAAGGTGAGATATGCTTGGTTCATATGGCATGAAAGTCATCAAAGCTAGTGAAACAAAAGTAACACTTTATTATACCATCAAGTGCACAAGTTAGCACTCATAAAAAACTGGGTTCCATTAGTTGTGTCAAATGAAACATTTATATTTCACAACCCAATCCAACTCTCTCACACAGATCACATGAAGCATACACCAATCTAAAGGAGTCACTCATGTAATTAATGCCAACAATACATTGAACTCACAAGAGTGAACCTTTTAAGCCAACAACTACCACTTATTCAATATACTTAAATATCATATTCATTACAACTCTAGGAAGATGCATTAATCATGAATAACTTTGCAAACTTATATGCACTTCCTCCTTGATAAATTTATTTAAACAAATTTTTTCTTTTTCTTTCTTTCATTCTTTTTCTTTTTCTTTTCTTTTTCTTCTCCCTTTTTTGTGCTTTTCTCTTTTATTTTTTCTTTCTTTCTTTTCCCTTTTTCTTTAACATTAAAAGAAACTACATTGATGTGGAAATTTCAACTATAAGACATACAAAACATCCTAACACTAATCAACCCACACATATTCACACCCCCATATTTAGAATTTTGTGCATCCAGAAACTGAATAATCACAAATGTTCCACTAGCTTTATGGCTTGGGTAAAACATTTGGTTAAGTATAAAACAAGTAATATGGTTAGTACAAAAAGAAGGGGTAATAAGGCTTAAAGGGAGCTTAATTAGGGAAAAATTTTATAATAGGTAGGATATTTGGCTAATGTAGTTCAGAAAAGCAAAGGATGCCTAATCATTTTTATGTTAATGCATGTGATAAAAAAGTGGTCTCGAATAGAAATTTAAGTTGAAATCATCATCAAAATTATGATCTTCTGGTATTACAGTGAGCGCCACTTCTATGCAAGGTTGTTTCGAATAGGATAGCAACTTCCCTATCCTTAGATTCTCAATCTCGACTGAGTTCATACACTCTGTAAATATTTTGATTATCTCTTTGCCTTTTTCTTCTTCATTTAATTCGTCTAACATGCTAGGTAAAGGTAAAGAGTTTGTCTCAACAATAATTATGAAGTCAATTTTTATCTCGAAGCTAAAACATATATCTTTTTCTACTTAGACCTCCTCCTCAACTCCTTTGACACAAGTGGCTCTTTAAAAATTGACCTCAAAATTTTCAAACTCCTCATCACTCTGTAAGGTTTTTGCACTCACCTCCATTGGGTATACCTCGAGTTGATTTGGCTGCTTCTCTTCCATTTGTGATTCTAGGTAGTCGATCCTCACTGCCATCTTACCCATTTGGCTTGGCATGTTTTGGTTTCTAGACATTATATGAGTTATTTCTTGCTAGAATTGTTGGGTATTCTGTTGAAGTTGCTGCATACTCTCTTGAAGCTGCTGTATACCTTGTTGAAATTGAAGATTGCTAGTAATCACAACATTCATCAATTTTCTAACAATGTACCTGAGTTTTGACAAGAAGCTTTTGGTCCACATGGGAATTGTTGTGTGTCCTGCAAACTATCATAGAAGTAATTATGATAGTTATCCCATCCATAACCAAAGTTGGGTTGATCAGTCCAACCTTGGTTATAGGATCGAGAGTAAGAATTAAATAAAAAATTACTTCCATCCAAGAAAATTTTAATTTTAATTTTTTCACAAACACAAAATAGAAAAATGATAGGATCACTAAATAACTGAAAAGAAACCAATTACGAACAAATATATACAAAAAACTAATTAAAATCACAAACAAAAAATAAAACAACGTACTCCCTAGCACACCAAAATTGTTAAGTGCATCATAACGCTAGTCAAAATAAAATAGCTAGACTACCACTATAGCAGTGATGAGTCTAGGTTGATCCCACAGGGAGTGTTTGATTAGCTTATGGAATGAAATTAATTGATGCTTAGGTAATGGGGGGTTTTGGATAATAAGAAAATATAATAAAATAAACTTAAGGAAACAAATTAAAGAAAACATACAAAAAATGATAAAAGTGGAGAATTCGGTTGGACCTGGTTCTTTGGTTTAATCTCAACCTACACCCTAATTAAACATATTTCATTGATTTGTTGTTCTCAAACCTCTCCTAATAACTATTAATCATAGGTTAATATTTAACTCAAGTTTTCCCTTCGATTTTTTTTAATCAAGATACTATAATTAATTAAATCTAACTACCTCGGATATGATCTCTAGATTTAATTAGGTAGTAGCATTATGAATTAGGAAAATCGATTAGTCAAGGCAACAACCACATACGATGTGTCATTTAACCTAGGTTATATTATCCCTAATGATTACAAATCACTAGTCGCTACACATGAATTTTGAATATAACAATTACTAATTATATCCAAATGCTAGCAATAGGTTTGTAATTAAATTATTCAATGAACGCATTAAAAACATCCTTTCACAATACCCAATGGGTACATATATAAATAACTGAACAATAATAAAAAATTGATTATCCATTCAGAAAACCCAAATCAATCAATACAAGATAATGTAATCAATTCCTAACGAGAGAAAGAAACATAAAAAAAAGAAATACACTTAACCCAGGTCGTTGGCATCAATGTCACCTCCGAACTGGTGTCAGAAACTTATCCTTCAATGGATCTCTCCCAAAAAATGTTTTAGACCCCATTGACAACCTTACCGAAGACCCTAGCTGCCTACTATTTTCGATGTGACAAACAAATTTTGTTTGCCCACACTAGTATTCATGCCTCCCTACTCTCTATTCCTATTTCCCTCTCTTCTCTCCTTACCGTGCTAATGATATGACCATTTAATCTAGTGGTCCACTGCTTCTGTTCACATTTTCTTTAAACCTAAGGATGAAACGCAAGCATATGCATTGCGTTGAACACATACGCTTACGTTTAGTGCAAAACACAAATGTATGTGTTGCATTAAATGCATATGCCTTGCGTTTGATGCAACTTTTCCCAATTATCATTGCATTGCATTTTTTTCAACTACTACTTGTAGATGGCAAAACGTATCTATTTGTTTTACACTCAAAAACCACAAGTGAATGAGTCGTGACTTGTAGTTAAAAAAGAGGGATATCGATCCTACATGGATTGATGCCTAGACACCTCTTAATTTAGACACAACTTTGTTTAATAAATGAAATTGTTAAATGTCAATAATTTGGAAAGTTAAATTAAAACTCAAATACTAATGTAAACAATGAACAATACCACAATTGCAAAAGATCTGAATTCAAGAATGTAAATGCTAGAGATTACTTTTTCCCTATTTGTCTCCCTCTAATTTTGTTGGCTGAAGTATGTCTCACCCTAGATTTCCGAATGTTCTAATAACCCTCTTGCAAGGTGTCACCATTTGTCCCTAATTGAATTAATGAGAATCGATTGAACGATCTCTCAACTTACCCAATGACTCTACTGATTCAACTAGTTATTAAGCTATCCAATAGGTGATCAATTGACTAGGCGAGATCTCTCTTCTAACTATTCAATTAATGTAATGATTGCCAGTCTATAGGTCGCCAACTCTCGTTGTACAATCCTACACAAACCTTATCTCACTCACTATCTCGATTTGTTGCAAGATAATAATTAATAACAGCAAACAACAAAGAGAATTGCATTCAATTTAATAAAATAGAAGTTCTAACAAAATAGTTCCGAAGCAATCCATACAATGAAATTAGCCTACTTGGTCTCCTTAACATCATCATCAATCAAATAAACCATTTTTAAAAAGAATATAAGAGATTAGAATAACAGAAAATGGAATGGAAAGTCTCTTTCTCTTCTTTGCCAAAATCTGGAGTTTTGGTATTGATGTGCTATTTTGCCCAATCTTGATGATGATCCCTGCCTTCAATCCTTCCTTAATGCTTCAAATTTGTGTTTTGCACTCAAGGATAGTTTTTCTACCAGTAGGTGATGTCCCCCTGGAAGATGGAGGCCTAATTCTCTTTAAATAGCCCAAAAGGTTTAATGAAGCCTTGTAGATTGCCTTTGGGTTACAATTCCCACGTCCATGGGAATTTGTCTAATTCCCACGAGCGTGGGAATTGGTGACAGACACTCTTTATTTATTTTAAAATTCCCAAGTCTAGTGGGAATTTGCATGATTCCCACGAACGTGGGAATTGGGCACAGAACCACTCTCCTTGTCTACTCTTCTTTGATCTTTTTTTCAACCTCCAAGTTGCTCCCTCTTCTTTCCTACACAAAAGAGTAATTTCTTACCCTCAATTAGCATCAAACACACAAGAACGACAATGGAAACAAAACTTAAGGAAAACACACAGTATGAATCCTAAACTAGAACATTAAACAACAATTATACTATAACACATTTTCCAAATCCTATAAAAATATAACGTAATGCAAACCTATTAACATCCCCACACTTGAATCTTTGCTTGTGCTAAAACAAAATAAATATAACTAATCAATTCTACCACCTCATTTTCACAAAGATCAAAGCAAACAATCCCTCAAATTCGAGCCAACTCAAATATCAAGTTAATGCATATATCATGACTATTTTTTCAATGGTGCACATAAAAAAACTCATAATTGGCATAATCACTCAAAGATAAGTAAAGATGAAAAGTGAATTTTCCTCACAGTTTTCACTGATTTCGTTTAAGTGTTTAAAGGTTAGTGCTTCGCTCAAACTTCCTATAGGAAACTACACTACCATAGCAATGCTAATATACCAATTCTCCTCTGCAAGGATTGCATGCATAAATAGATCAAAAGGACTTGTTTAGTGTTGTGAGGTGGTAAAGGTTAAGGTGGGTCAAAAGCAGGGAAAGAGGGTTAAGCACAATCATTAGTAAAGTAAAAAGTGGAAATAAAAATGGGATAATAAAACATAACTCTGAGACATACAAATTTAACCAATATTCTGCACTATGATGCTATCCACTTATTCTTCCTTTTTCTTTGTTTTGTTTTCTTTTTTCTTTCTTTTTCTTTATACGTGGGAGAACTATGAATCAAAACTAGCACTATATACAATGTTGTCCACAGGCAAAGATATACTCAACATATCTTGGTAAAAATTTCACACAATCCCAACTAATGTTTTTCTTAATACTCTACTCTACTAAGCTTATAAAAAGGGTAGGATAATAGGGTTTAAAGTTTTAAAATTTTAGGTATTTCACAAACAAAAGGTTAAGGCTTAATAGGGGTAGCAAGGGATAATTAACAAGTAGGTCATTTAAGCCATGGTTTAACACAAAAAGGCCTAGATCATCTCTATTAAGCATGCATCTAGTAGACTCAAACCGATTCAAAGCAAGTTCTAAAGGTAGTAACCTACAAAAGTAACACTTAACAAAGAAATGAAATTACTATGGATAGAATCATATAGCTCAATCCTCATTTTGGCTCAAATGAAAACTCATTATGCATCTTTACACTACCTTATTGTTCAAATGTCGATTTATGACTAAGCTTATGTAACCAACTACTTTTCATCACTCTATATGGTTCACTTTCTACTTAAGTAGCCCAATCCGAGTTCAAGCATACATTCAATCTAATTCCAACTAACATGACAAAATCTCATGGCAATATTTATGAGAGTGATTCAAGTACGGTTTCGTTGCTAACACAAAGCACATACAATATTCCTAAACATGCAGCCTATTCAACACAATTTAAGAAAAATTCAAGTAATAAGTTTGATTTCCCCTCCCCACACTTAAAGATCACATTGTCCTCAATGTGACAAGTTAACCCCCACGTGAGTGACAATGACATTAAACCAACTAAAAATGAGAACAACACAAACAAAAGAAATTAAAACTAACACATGATATTAAGCCAAACAGAAGATACTGAAGTCAAACCAAAATTAAAGAAATTAGAACTAAGAAAAAGATATAACACATATAATTGATAAGAAAACAAATAGACGTGAAATAAAATGCACTGAAGTGTAAGAAAAGTTTATTTGGATGGTGGTGGTGACGGTGATGGTGTAGGACCTTCAAAGTTGTTCCTCTGATAGAAATTAAGGAACATTCCCTTTAAACTGTGTTGCTCCTTGTGAACCTGCCGCATTTGAGTGCTGAGTTCATCAAGTTGGGATATTATCTGTTGTTGATTACCAGCTATTTGGTTGAAAATTGGTTGATATCGGTTAATCGTCACTAGTTCCCTTAGTTCCTCTACTCCTACTTCCTCCTCTAGTTCTATAGTTGCACTGGATATGGAGGATCGGTTTATGACTGACCCCTCCTACTCCTTACTACAGTGTGCATCTAACGATTGCGAAGTTCCATAAATCGAACCTCCATAATTTTAGAGCATTTTAAATAGACTATGTCAAACATGTCGTGGGAAGTAATATGCATAATCTCCATATGAATAGTATAAAATACAGCCAAAGTAGAAGCAATATCAGCCATCCCAAAAGACATGTTTTTTTCACTAATCACACTCAGTAATGATCAAAAAATTATGTAATGTGTGTTGATTTTAAGCTTTCTATCTATGCACTATAAAAAGAAAAGTTCTTTAGCTGAGCATTCATTAAATTTCGTTTTATGAAACACAGTTAGGCATATAAATTTATGTAATAGCAAATGCTTAGCACTTCGAATTAGAGAATTCATTGAATTTCGTGAGTCTTCACCTATAAGGCTATTCCAATAAGCATCAACATAAAAATCTAGATGCTCATCTAAAATTTTTGCATTCAAACAATTAAACAATTCACACATGATATAATAATCAAGTTTAAAAACATTTCTACCTAACCTAAACCAAAACATACCCATTTTAGAGTTATACCAAACTGTTGTGAAAAACTTTAAAGATAGGGTGGCAGAAATTGGTATGTCGCATCGAACAAATCTTTTCCATCCTATGTTAGCAACTAATTGTTTAAGTGAGCGTCTCACTCCTATATTTTCTAACACGTCAAAATCAAAATACCTAGGAGTGACTATTGCTCTACTCCTAAAGTTATGGAAACGTGCACCCTTTTCTTCTAAGTAAAGAAGAAATGGGGCCCAATAGGTTACTGCTAAGTTGGTTTTTCCTTCATCGAAAACTTGAAGGTAGGGCTCGTAGACCCATTGCTTGACCCCTACTCGTCCTTGGTGGAGCCATTGTGAGAAGAAAACTGAAAAAAATGAAAGATACAGAATGAAATTCATAGTTTAGAGAGAGAAAACAAAATCCCACCTAAATACTTGTGTTTTTGAAAGATTGATGTATGAAAAGAGTGAAGGAATGCAAGATTAATGAAAAGGGATGAAGAAAATACCAAGAATCTAAATGAAAAATGAAGGGTTTTAGAGAGGTGGAGGAGAGAAAATTGTGGGGTAGAGAGACAGTGAGTGAAATTTTGAAAGTGGGTGAGAGAAGAGAGAGGGAGGGAACTTAAGTTTCCTTTCTAGATGAGATTCTCATCGTGGGAATCACCACAATTACCATAAGCGTGGGAATCACCACAGTTCCCACCAGCATGGGATTTGTCTTTAGAAACTTTCTGGAGAGATTTCCCACGTTCGTGGGAATCACTTCAATTACCATGAACATGGGAATTGGTGATCCTCATAACTTCAAACCTTCTTGCAAGCTTATATGTACTCACCATGATCCCAAAACCTACAATCACATCAAGATAATATCATCAATAAGAAATTTGAAAAGAGAACAAATTGAGATCTAAACAAAATGAAATCAAATCCAATTCAAACATGATCATGACTGAAGAGTTCAAATGAACCATTAATCAAACGAAACAAACAAAGGCTAGTTGACTCTCATGCGTTGCCTCCCATTCAGCGTCTCTGTTACTGTCGATAGCTTGACTCTCTTTCTTACTCATAGTGGTTCAAATGACTGGAATGATAGCGATGTATAAACTAATCTCAGAATTTGTATTTGGGCTACCTTATTCCGCGTTTCACCTTCCTTACCGTTTTCCTTTCTTCGTTTTCTCCCACGTGTTTGTTTCTTCTTGAACACATTCTTGGGATACTATATGTTTGCCCATCGTCCTTGAAGTTTAGGTTCCTTAATGTCTGTCGAGGGTAGAGTGGGACGACAGTTCTTCCTTGACACTGTGAATGTTAACTAATCCTTTCCTACGCTCAGTATTAACTCACCTCCGTCGACATCAATAATTGCATGAGTTGTAGCCAGAAACAGTCACCCAAGAACCATCGAGGTTTCCTCATCTTTGCTAATATCAAATATATAAAAATCAGTGGGGAAGGTAAACTTACAGATATGTAGTTGCACATTCTTGATAATCCCCTTCGGTAGATGCACTGTTCTGTCAGTCGTTTCACTAGTGTCTTAGTCAGCTCTGGCTCTTTTAGACCTAACTTTTGAATGAATGAGTATGGAATCGTGTTAATACCTGCTCCTAAATCCACAAATGCTCAGTCCATTTTAATTCTGTTTATTCTGCATAGAAAGAAAAAGTCCCCTGGATTTTCTTTTTTTGTGCTACATGTGGACTGTTTTCTGGTATGTGCTTGTTAATCTCTTCCTTTTGATATTCCTTTAACATGAGCTTTGTGAAGAGTTGATTTGTTGTGTCTGTCATCTTACATAACTCCCTTCCTTAGAATTCCTAGCTACTCCATTTGAAGATGGCTTCCACTGAGCAAAAATTTGAAGTAGAAGTTCGAGCTGAAGTTTCTTAATTGACTCGCTCACTAATCCACTTGGAAAGACTTCCAACACTGTTTATCCTTCGTGCTTGTTTCCATCTTTCTCCCATATTCACTTTCTTTTTTCTCTATCCGAGTGATGGCCATGATTCTTTCCTTCGGATTCACCTCAGTGTTGCTTGGTAGACTACCTGCTCTTCGTAAAGATAAAACATTAGCTAGTTGGCCTACCTGAACTTCCAGATTGTGGATGGATGATGCATGATTCTCCAAAATATGGTCGAATTTTGCTTCCATCCTCTTCTGGTTTTCCTCCTGGCTTTCATCCATCCCCTTATAATTCTCTTATTATGCTACCAATTTGGACCTCAAGACTTCCATCATCTTATCCATTTTGCTCTCTAACACTCCGATTCGATCTTGCTGAAATCCTGGCAGTCCTTGTGGTCTTTGCTACCCACCTGCATTATTATTGCTCTAAGAAAAGTTCAGGTAGTTTTTTCAACCTGGATTATATGTATTTGAATATGGGTTACTACCTCACTGCAGCTGGCCTAAGTAGCTTATTTGTTCGGTCTCGTCAGCTCCGAATAGAAAACATTTTGCTGAACTGTGGTTGTTCTCTCCACACAACTCACATTGTGCTTACATTGAGTTAACTACTGAGGTAGATGCTCCTTGCATGTTGTTTAGCTGCTTTATGAAAGTTGTGATTTGAGCTTGCAAGGCTGTAACTGAGTCAATAGGTATCATATCTTTTTGTTCCTTCTGTCCTTACCTACTTCTCTCGCTCAACCATATGTAGCTGATGCTTGCCAACTCATCTGATAAATCATGTTTTGCTTCCACCATCTTCCTTATTAGTGAACCTACAGTTGTTGCATCAATTATGCCCTTTGTACTTGGATTCACTCCATTGTAGAATATCTGAAGAAGAGATTCCTTTAAGAGATTATGATGTGGACGACTCCTCTGAAGTTCTTTAAATCTCTCCCAAGCTTCATAGAGAGGTTTTCCGTTGCTCTGCTAGAAATTTATTATCTCCTTAATAATCCTCGTCATCTTTGTTAATGGAAAATACCTAGCGAAGAATGCTTGGGCGAGCTGCTCCCAAGTCGTGGTCTAGCCTAGATTCAAAAAATTATACCACGCTTTAACCCCGATCCTTCAACATGAATTAAAATAGTCTCAACTTCACTGCATCATCAGACATTCTGTTGAATCTAAATATGTTGCAGATCTCCAAGAAACTTGCAATGTGGGCATTCAGATCCTCATTGGATAGCCTATAGAACTGCACACTATTTTGTACAAATTTGAGTAGCACCAGCTTTATCTCAAAATTATTCTCCTGAACTATCGACCTCACCACTCCTTGAGGACTAAATCCTGGCCTCATGAAATCCATTAGTGTTCACTCTGGTCCTCCTTACTCTCCTTCTTTAGTCATATCTTGATTTGAGAAATTTAGATGCTTTGCCCTTCTTAATTCTCTTTCGTGCTTCTTAATGTCAGGAAATTCTTCTTCTTTAGCTTCCTTCGTTCTTCGTGTGCTTTTTGTGTTCATGCGCCTGCAAATACATAAGGAAAAGTATTAAAAACTCTTAAATCAAAGTAATCTAAAGTAAACATGATGCTTAACAATAAATCCCTAACAACGATGCCAAAAACTTGTTGATGGTAAAACCTATCTATTTGTTTTACGCTTAAAAACCTCAAGTAAACGGGTCGTGACTTGTAGTTAAAAAAGAGCAGATATCGATCCCACAGGGATTGATGCCTAGATACTGCTTAATTTAGGCACAATTTTGTTTAAGAAACGAAATTGTTAAATGTGAATACTCAGGAAAATTAAATTAAAATTAAAAGACTAATGTAAACAATGAACAATACCACAATTGCAGAAAATCTGAATTCAAGAATCTAAATGCTAGAGATTACTTTTTCCCTATTTTGTCTCCCTCCTATTTTATTGATTGAATTATGTCTTACCCTAGATTTCTGAACGTACTAATTACCCTTTCTCAAGGTGTAACTATTTGTCCCTAATTTAATTAATGGGAATTGATTGAACAGTCTCTCAAATTACCTAATGACTCTACCAATTCAACTAGTTATTAAGCTATCCTATGGGTGATCAATTGACTAGTAGAAATCACTCTTCTAACTATTCAATTAATATGATGATTTCCAGTCTACAAGTCACCAACTCTCGTTGTAGAATCCTACATGAATCTTATCTCACTTACTCTCTCAGTTTGTTGTAAGATGACAATTAAGAACAACAATCAGCAAAGAAAATTGCATTCAATTTAATAAAATAGGAGTTCTAGCAAAATAGTTCCAAAGTAATGCCTACAATGAAATAATCCTAACATAGTCTCCATAACATCTTTAATAATCAAATAAACCTTTTTTACAAAGAATAAAAGAGATTAGAATGACAAAAAATGGAATGGAAAGTCTCCTTTTCTTCTTTGCAAAAATCTAGAATTTTGGTTTTGATATGTTATTTTTCCCAATCTCAATGGTGATCCTTGTCTTCAATCCTTCCTTAATTCTCCAAACCTATGTTCTTCACTCAAGCATGGTATATCTACAGGTAGGTGTCATCCCCCTTGAAGATAGAGGCTTAATTCTCTTTAAATAACCCCAAAACCCTAGGTTTAATGAAGCCTCACAAATTGCCTTCGTATTATAATTCCCACGTTCGTAGGAATTTTCTTGATTCCCACGAGTGTAGGAATTTGTCACAGACACTCTTCATTTCTTCTATAATTCCCACGTCCAGTGGGAATTTGCATGATTCCCACTAACGTGGGAATTGGGCACAGAACCACTCTTCTTGTCTTCTCTTCTTTGTTCTTTTGTTCAACCTCCAAATTGCTCCCTCCTCTTTCCTACACAAAAATAGTCAATTCTTACCCTCAATTATCATCAAACACACAAGAACAACAATGGAAATCAAACTTAATGAAAACATAAAAAATGAATCTTAAACTAGAAGAACAAACAACAATTATACTAGAAAACACATGGCAAATTCCTCTAAAAACATAACCTAATGTACACCTATCACTGCTCCTTGGATGTCACTGTTTAGCTCCTTACTGTGTTGTCATTTCACTCCTTGCTTGTCCACCATTCATCAACTAGCTATCACTCCATTAAATTCACATTTCCCCTTTTTTTCTTCTCCTTACTTTTTAATTTTCTTCTTCTTGCTCCATGAAGACAAATGAAAATTAATCTTCAAAAAATGACCCAAATGTAGTGCTTTTAACTCACTTTAAGTTCTTTGCTTCCAAATTGTACCAAAAATCATATACGAATTAAAGTAAGTATTTTAAGCATTTTCATATCATTAATTACTAAATGAAAATGACTAAATTTATCAATAATTAAACACATATTAATAGGTAGAGTAATAGATCTTTTGACATTTTGATGGAGTTACTTGACGATGCATTACTAATTGGCCACAAATTGGCTAAATCTTACTGTATATAAAAAATTGTTAAGGGACCTTATATTAAGATATATATCAATACATAATTGTAAGTACGATTGTGCTATGTTTTGAAAGGACATTAAAGATCTTCAAGAATGTCCCATTTTTGGTACATGAAGGTGGCAAGTGGATGATGTAAAAGGAAAAGAAAAGATGCCCTATAAAATCTTAAGATACTTCCCTATTAAACCACGATTACAAAGGCTTTTTATGTCAACCAAAATGACCATAAATATGAGGTGGAATAAAAAAAAGAAATTGATGATAACATTATGTGTCATCCAACAAACTTAAAGGCACGGAAAGACTTTGATGGGAAGTTTCCATGTTTTGTAGAGGATTCTCAAAATGTTCAACTTGCATTAACCTCTAATGGATTTAATCAATTTGGTAATATGATTACTTCTTACAGCATGTGGCTAATAGTTCTTGTGCCATATAATTTACCCCATGGAAGTATATAAAGAAGCATTTTTTGTTATTTTTTTCTTATTCCAGGTGTTGGATCCCATATGGCCTAAGAATGCATATTGCACAGTGGAATGGACCATAAAAATTCGATTTTATGCCTTGGTTAATGAAAATTTTCACAACAAAAAGCATATGAAATTACCTCTTGTAGCATGTGGATTAGGTTTCTTTCTAGATATCTTGACACTGCAGCTCGCAAATGTCCTTTACCGGTATGCATATGAGGATGAACGATGGGCAGCGACTAATGTGTGCTAGCACGTTCTAAATACTTTAGAACGTCGTACAGTTATTCTCTTAGAAAAAGTGATGAACAGCTAGGTGGCTAGGGTTTTCGTATATCATCTAATAAGATAAAATCCCTCTATTTATAGAGAAATCATAATCCTAAACCAATTAGCAATAGGAATATAATAATCCTAAACTCATTAGGATTATGGAAGTCTAATAAGTTTCAGCCTATATTATATCTCATATAATAAACGCTCGATAACTTAATTGTATCTAACCCAATAAATATATCCACATATATTTATTTAATGCCTGATAAATTAGGCCTAAGAGAAAAAGCCCAAATCACATCGCTCTTTGTGTACGACCCTGTAGGCTTATTTGATGTTGGCAATGGGCTTGATCACACTTTAAGTCCTATAAGACATAAGTGGCCTCTAGAAAGACATTATGACTACCCAAATTAAATGAGAATCGATAATCTGATTTAACCTGTAACCATGGTTACAAACTCAGTCCCTTTGTCACATGATATCAAGATTAATCATAAGGCACGACACATGTCAACCTTTGATTAATCATAGTTTCTTGATTCCCATGTTGACTGACCATAACAAATGACATTGATGAGTCCTCATCAATTCATTTGAGCACGACCATACATTTCTTCAGTCAAACTTGTCAAGAGGCCCAAATGATATCTCTCTAATTTAAGAGAGGTACAAATACCATC
>JAOSBN010017800.1:0-17639 GCA_027563595.1 Erythroxylum suave | reverse complement strand
TTAAATGTGAAATATGAAATGATGTGAATGTGATTTATGTGTTATGTGACTGGGTGAGCCATCGATGATGGTCACTCGTTGAGTTTACAAAACTCACCCAAAATTTGCAATTATTTTTCAGGATCAGAAGAATATCCTGTTAGGCCAACGGGAGTATACCTACAGCATAAGTGAAGGATAGAGGTTGGGATCAGTTAGCATCTGCATTGTATTTCTTTATTCTTGTAATAAATTAAGTCTTCCACAATTACTGTATCTTGTGTATTTGAATATACTTGTTGTGTATAACTTTCCAATTGGAAAGGTTTTGCGAAAGAGATTGATCAAATTGTAATAACAAATTGTTCTTTCGAGTTTTATGAAATGAGAGTATGGGCCCAAAATGACTATTGAGACTCTGATGAATGTATTGTTGCGATTGAAAATGTTTATAAATAAAAGTGGGCCCGAATTGGATATTATTTTCGCATATATTGTGTTTGTGATAAAAAAAATTATATCAATTTCTGAATGATTAAGTGCTTTAGCACACCACCCTCGCGGGGCATGGACTCGGATATCACCCATGATGCCGGGTTTGGGTCCTTGCGAGAATGGGGTGTTACACTTATCAATTGGCTCTTCCTGAAGAATTGGCCAAGTTACATGATGTATTTCATGTTTCCATTTTGAGAAGATATCAGTCTAATGTTACATATAAGATTCCTGTGTAAGAAATTTAGGTACAATTGGATTTGTCTTATGAACAATGGCCCGTGTCTATATTATCCAGAGAAGTTAGACATCTCAGGAAAAAGCAAATACCTTTGGTGAAAGTACTCTAGAAACACCATAAACTTGATGAAGCAATATTAGAACCAAAAGAAAGCATCAGATCTCAGTATCCTTAACTATTCTAATCAGTTATGAATTTCGAGGACAAAATTCTTTTATGGGGGAGAGAATTGTAAGGCCCTAAAATATTCCTAGATGAAATGTTACAGATTTATAGAAGTACATATATGATATGAGTTAAAATTGTACTTTGATTTGAAAGTGAAAGTTTTGTGACTTGAATTTTGATATGGATTGACCATAATGAGTGAATTGGAATTAACTGAATTAGGGAATTGAGGTATTTAAATGTACATTTGGACTAGGAAAAAGGGTCAAGAGATAAGATAAATTGGTACATGAAAATTAGAATGATTAAACCTATGAGTTAGTGACATTTGGCATAATTAATGCAATGACATTTGGGATCATTCATTGTGTGACAAATTGCAGCATAATAAGAGGACATGTGGCTTGATTGAAGTGTTACAAATGGAAGATTAAATGGTGGGCAAATGGGCTTCATGCCTTGGTGTTAAGTGGCATGTTCAGCTAGTGACACCTAGTTGATGATGAAGCAAGTTTCTGTTAAAGTAAATCTAGCTTTGTCCATTAGACACCTTGGTTCCTTCTCTCCACCAAAACTCCCATTTTCTCTCTAACTTCTGGAATTTTTTTCTGGTCTTTGGATTGTTTTCACTTGAAGTTTTGGTAAGTTATTGAATCTAGAAAAAGGTTCTGCTAATTTTCTGTACTATTGTTTATTAATGCTGAAAGTTGCACCTTAATCTTAAATAAAAGCTTATTGCTAGGAAGTGTTGGCATGGCTGGATCTTTGAAGTGATTTGGAATTGTTCTTTGAAGTTTGAAGAGGTAAGGAAGTACTAAACTTGTTATTATGTTAGAACATGCATTGTTTGATGTGTGAAGTGGATAAAATGTGTACTAAATTTATGAAAAATTGTGGTTAGAAACTGGATACATGTTGGATATTCAGTTTACTAGAAAAAATTTTCACGAATAAACTGTATTGATATAGGAAAAATTGGACAAAGTGTTCTTCATAAAAATTGTAATTCCTCCTTTTATCTTTCCAATGGTATATCACTTGTAATTTTTGTACTTCGGACGAAAGAGATATGACCTTTACATGATAACATCACTGGTGTGTTAGCATAGGCTGCAGCACTGTAGTTGACAGAAATTTGTTCCTGTTTTCAACTATTAAACTGTATTAATGTAGGCATAATTAGACAATGTTTTCTTCATAAAAGTTATAGATTTTTCTCCTAGATTTCTATTGGTAAATGTAATTTGTGGACATATGGATTGAGAGATATGAGTTTTACAAGTTTGGATGCACATCAGAGGTCTATGATCATTTTGGTCCTTTAATCACGATCATGCATTTGCATTTCATTCAGGGGATGCACAATCATGCATTTTCCTTTCATCCAGGGAATGCACAATCGTGCATAAGCACGATTGTTCACTAAGCTTTCATTTATGGAATGCACAATTGTTCACATATACGATCATGCACTAGCCAAAATTTCAAATGTGCACAGTCTGTAGTATCTTGAGCGTAACTCATGGAATACGAAACTAAATTGAATGATTTTTGTTGTGTTTGAAACTTAAGACATAGAGGAACATTTTTTCAGAATAAAGTTTTGTCTAAAACATCAATTTCTACATCAAAATTTCCACACAAATTTTACCCGAAATCGGCCCTGAGAAAATCTGAAATAAAGGTGTAGGAAAAGGATAATGAGCAAGGTTTTTACCATGAAGATTGTACAAGATTTGAATTTGTAATTAAATCAATAACCTAAGGAAGGTCTTATTAGAGAACAAAGTGTTTATCTTTTGGAGCATATAGGGTATTAAAGGAGTGAATTCTACTTATGAATGTCAATGTGATTTAAAGAACAAGAGTAATGTGCTAGTTGTGAATGTTTGTTAATTGGGAACTTTTGTGATTACATATAATGTGTAATTGCTTACTGAATTCTTTGGTGCATCATTACAAATGTTTATATTCACAAGGTATGTTAAGTTTGATTAATTGACTATATGAGTGAAATGGATTAGGCCATATGATATGCATTATATCTTTTACATAAAAGTCTGAAATCTGAAATGTTTTGTTTTAAAACTGTTAAGTCCTAGTCATGTGTAAATAGGCTTGCCTAGAAGGATCTACAGCTGCTCGTGTGACACTTTGGTGTCTCCTGTTACTGACACTTCAGTGTCTCTTGTTATTGAGACATAAGTCTCTCCTGTTCTGTGATACTGATGACGGTATCTCTTGTATTACTCCCGTTACCCACTTTTGTAAATCTGAATACCAGTCTAACTTGTTTAGTATTCTGATACATGTTCAGTTTTGATATAAACAAATTTTGATTTGATATAAGATAAAGTATGAATTGATACAAAACAAAGTCTGCTCTGATACAATTCATATTCTTATATGAAGGGTTTATACCCTATTTTGTTAATTAGTTCTAACATTTGTACAATCTGTTCTGATACTTAAATGATTGGCACTAGTATGAGCAATGTTCTCTAGTGATAGATTATATTCTATTCTGAAATCTATTATACTTGAATTGTTCTTTAATATGAACCTTTAATGATTGCTTATTATATAATTTGATTCAGTATATGTGAATGTTAGGTGACTATTAAACAGTTGCTGGTTTATGTATGGTTTAGTTATTCCCTAAAAAACTTTATGCCTAGCATGGTGGTTTTGCTCGTGTAGGTTCAAATAGGAGGGTTTGAAGACTGGGATAAAAACAACCGCATAGGTCAATAAAGAATGTGTTTTGCTCTGGAAATGTTTAATTTGTTTTAAGTTGTATTAAATGTAATGAGACATTTTATATTTTGATATTTTGATGTAGATGGTCTGTAATAACATTAATACAATTTGGATTTGGATGTAAGGCTTGTATATGTTATGTTTTGAATATGATCCAATCAATAATGAATTGCTTGTTCCTTGAGTTTTTGAAAATACTTTAGTATATTTTGGATTATGTTGGTTCTGTTGTGTCTAGCATCTACATATCCTTCTAGGGGTATGTGGGTGTTACAAATATACTGTAAGTATACGGCTCGTATAAAATAGTATAGCAGGGTATTGTTCTCTAAAGCATTGATTAGTCACCTTTTAATTCAAATTGACTTTTATTTGAGTAACCCATATAATGAGAGATTTAAATTGTAAAAATTCACAATTTAAAGGTTTTCAAATACACTTCCAAATATCACAAAAATAAGAACACAATTTGGTTTAAAGAATCAAATTATAAAGGTTAAGGTCATTCTCTCCATACCATGTAATCCCTCACTTTGGTAATGTAATCATGCTTAGTCCTAAACATTCGAATATATTGGCCCTTTTTCTCTCAATACTCAAACTAATTAAAGCCAGAAGTAACGACTAAAGTTTGGCATGTGATCTGTCAACTTACACACTTAACCGTTAAATGGTTATGAAGTAACCTATTAGACAACCATCAAAACATCCAAGATCTCTAAATCCCATATTAGCTTGATGTGTGAAGTATTCTCAAGGCTGCCTACTCTCATGGTACATCCAAACTAATTTCCTAATTCCATTTCTTAATGTAAGAAATACATATAAAATCCACACATTATAAGCATGAAAGTATGCCATACATTAATCCAAAGTGAGTTCTTACATAGCTATGGTAATGACAACCCTAAAAAACTACTTAAAAATCCATTACAATGATAACAAATGTCGTCACAACAAGTCCATACATCTTCTCTAGACAATAACTAAACAAAGACAAATGATATGAGTTGAAGAACAAAGCTTGAACTTGATGTGGTAGCTTTAGGATCTCTTGAAATCACTAGATTCTCATTCAAAACAAAATGTGCCTATCTTCCTCCTTTTTGTGTGTTGCATGACCCTGTTCTCTCTCTAGGGATAAAAATGGAATTTTCATACCCATTTGAGTGTTTAAACTAACTAAAGATAGATATGGAGCAAGCTGGCATTGCCAGGTAAAACGTTCGAAAATTCCAGCTATCTCCTTTGATACCTACAACAAGTCCACATGCAAATAAGTTGATAAGCAACATAAAACATTGACATAAAACCATGCAAAATGTATGTACGTTAAAATAAATGAAAAGCATGCAAAACCTAAGCTTAAAAACCTTCATTTATTACCTAACATGCAATTTATTATGTACAATTACATATACATGCAAGTTATATGAAAGTAACACAAAATCTAGGCTTAACATCATAGTATGTATAGCAAACATAAATATTATCACATAAAATTATTTAGAAAATCCGATAATAAATATCACTTATCAACTCCCTCATACTTACACTTTTTCTTGTCCTTAAGTAAAACCAAACACAAAACAATATAATGCACACAAATTCACACAATCATGCACATATGCAACATAAAAATTAATGGTTTAATGGCCTCAACCTTACGAAATTAGCTTGGTCTTAAATAGAAATTATTCAACGAGTTACAATATATTAACCAATTCCATCATATTTAAGCACTTTAATATATAAACATACGTATCAATTAAGATATAAACAACTTAGTCTTACATCTATGAGACTTACACACATGTGTTTACTATTATTGATCAATTAAAAATGTTTACTATCACTAATTATCCTCCCGTGAAAATTATAGCTATTTTTAAAAGATCATTATGTTTTCATTCGCACATGTCATTTTTGAAGTTTTTAACGCTAACCTAGTATTTTAACATGAAGGAAAATAGTTTATGGTGAATGTTCCCCGGTAAATTAAATAGGTTGTGTTTTTTATTCAGTTTAGTTATATAATCATTTTAGCCCTTTGATGTAAAAACAAACATTTTTTATGAATGTCCCTAGTTACTCAACTATATCATTACTCACAATTGCCTACTAGGTCTATTTTTAACCTTACATAGGATTAGACAAACATGAGTGCATCACTCTATAGGGTTGTTTGGATCAAGTTAGAAAAAGGCTATAAGGTGTCCAGCATGCATCCTATGCAGCCTCATTAACTTGTAAAAATTGTATCTTTCAAATCTGATGTCCAAAAATTACAAAATTTACATCATTGGAAAGCTAAGAGGATAAACTAAAAATTACAAGAATACAACTTTGTTCAAATTAGCCTAGATTAATACAGTTTTTCCTGTAAAGTCAGAGCATAGATTTTGCCTCTAGGAATGCTTGAAAATGTAATATGGAAGCTTGAAAAGTTATAAGCAAAACATAAATATATTTCTTTAACTTCAAAAGAGTGAAGTTTTACAAAGCTTTAATGGGCATTTTTAGACACAATTGCATCATGGACTCATAATACAAAATAAAAAAATACACATGAATGAGTGATACTTGAAATGCGGCTAAAGCCTTGAGTTTTTATATACTAACTTAAATACAAAATATGCAGACTTAGAGTGTTGCCTTGACTCTTGATCACTCGATCTCTTGCTCATCACCTAGAGATGGGGAGGGGGGGGGGGGGTTGAGCTAAAAGCTTGTGGGAAACAAGTTTATAGTAGAGAAATAAGCAAAACCATTGAAAATATTCATTTCCGTAGTAAAATGCATTGAAACCATAAAACATGTATTTCTCAAACTTGCCAAACGAATCATAAACAACATAAGACATGTATTTTGCAAACTTGTCAAGCAAATAATAAAAAAAATAAGACATGTATTTCTCAAATTTGTCAAGCAAATCATAAACAACCTAAGAATGGTTTGGGCAGTCCATATAAACATAACGAAGAAGCCTTTTAGCTAAACCATATACATGAGGAAGTTCTTGTGAAGCTCCAGTAAACATAAGGGAGTTCATAATAAAGCTCCATGCCACTAGCGGGTAGGCGGGAGAAGCCTTTAATATGGTCAACGTGCATGTGACATAACATGATGGACACCACAAACCTAAACACAAACATGAATTTCATGACTTGTAAACGTATTTCACAAAGGCACATTTCAGAAACATGATTTCCATAAGCATGATATATTTCAAACACAATTTCCATCATCATTTCATGAATCATCATCAAGATTCATATACCAAGCATGTAGCAATTACTTAAATCATTTAAGAAGCAATAAATGCAACATTTATAAAGAAATTGAAATCATTTAAATCTATTGATTAGGAAAATACTTATGGCTTATTGGCTCAAACTATAAACATGTAACCCACCTGGATTCCTTGCTTAAAAATTCCCCTACTCTTGCCCTCTTACCTTTCTTGATTTCCTTTAATATTGGCAAGAAAAATATGATTTAATAGGAATATAAATTGGGAATCCAAATAGCATATTTACTAAAAATTGATTCTAGAATACTTAAACCCATGTATTTCCTAAGCTTAATAAATCAAAATTCCTTCCAAATTCCAAAGGATTAAAAATGGGCTTAGCTTGAATCTTCACCAAATAAAGAAATTTTTGACTCAATTGGAAGTTCTTCTCTTCTTCAATAATCTCAAATTCAATTTGGAAAACTACGAAAAGACGAAACCTATGCTTTATTTTCTTCCTTTTTCTCTAATAGCCAAACTCCTTCACCTTTCTTTCTCTTTTACGTTTTTCACTTCTTCTCTCCCTTCATTTCATGTTTTCTTCATCTAATGAAGAAGACATCATTTTCCTCTTCCACTTATACCCTTAATGAGTGCGAAATGTCAACCCTACCCTTCATTTAATGCTTAATGGTTTTAAATTTAAGTGTCATGCCACAATTGCCCTATATACATTCTTACTACTTTAATTTAACTAACCAGTGAAATAAAATCCTACTAACAATATGATAAATAATTAAACTCCAATAATTATTCGACTATGACCTCATTATTTATTTAAATCATTCTTAACAATTCTATTTTTTTAAGGCAAAAATTCTAATTCTATAATTATTCTATAAAATATTATGCTTAACTTAACAAAAAAATTTCAAAGGCCACATTTCTCCCCCTTTTAAAAGAATTTCGTCCTCAAAATTCTTACTAGAGTCATTGAAGAGGTGTGGATACTTCTCCTTCATAGCCTCCAAGGGCTCCCACGTGGCCTCTTCCTTAGAATGGTTTTTCCTTAAGACTTTAACCAATTGAACTATCTTGTTCCTGAGAACCTTTTCCTTAGTGTCTAGAATCTCCACTGGAGTCTCCTCATAAGTTAGATCATCTTTTAACTGAACCTCAGTGGTCTGAATGATGTGGGAGGGATCTAATCTATACCTCTTTAACATGGAAACATGAAAGACATCTGTATCTGTGACAATTCTGGGGGCAGCGCCAATCATAGGTCAATGGTCTGATCCTCTCAACAATCTCGTCGGGACCAACATATCTTGGGCTCAATTTTATCTTCTTACCAAACCTCATGACTCCTTTCCAAGGAGATGTCTTAAGAAAGACTTTCTCACTAACTTCATACTCTATTTCCTTTCGATGCGCATTAGTATAGCTCTTTATTCTATTTTAAGCTGCTTCAAGTCTTTGCTTAACTAGATTAACCTCGTCAAATATCATTTAGACTAACTTTGATCCTATTAATTTCCTTTCTCCTTCCTTATCCTATCTATACAGGATTTCTACATCTTCATCCATACAGTGCTTCATAAGGAGCCATTTGAATGCTTAAGTGGCACAAATTATTGTAAACAAATTCGTCGAATGGCAAGTGCTCGTCCCAAACACCTTTAAAAACCATCACACATAACTTGAGCACTCCTTCAAGGCTTCAAATGGTCCTCTCAGATTGACCATCTATTTGGGGATGGAAAGTAGTGCTAAATTTAACTAGGTCCCTAGAGCATGCTTTCCCAAAACCTTGAAGTAAATCGAGGATCTCTAAAACTATGGAGTCTGGAATCTAATGTAGTCTTACTATCTCATCAATATACTTCTTTGCTAGCACATGTAGAGTATCAGTCTGTTTAATTGCTAGAAAATGGGTTGGCTTCGTTAAATGGTCAACAATAACCTATATGGAATCATGCTTCCTACTGGTCTTGGGCAAACCTATCAGAAAGTCCATGATTATTCTTTGCCATTTCCACTTAGGAATGAACAATTGCCAGAAGGTACTTGGTGTTCAACCTTGACTTACTGTCACACTAGACACTTGCTTGCATATTCTACTACATCCTTCTTCATGCCTTTCTATAAAAAATCCTCTTTCAAATCTTTGTACATCCTGATGCTACCTGAGCGCAAGGCATAAGGTGTATTGTGTGCCTCATCGAGTATCTCATCATTTACCTCTTTGACATTCAGAATGCAAAGTCTATTTCCCACATCCATAAGTCCTTAATCCCTTACTTCCACTTCAGATTGCTTGCCATTCTTAATTTCTTCTTAGAGCTTGTTCAAATCTGCATCTTGTTCTTGTAACTCCTTAACTTTCTCTCTGAGTATTAATCTCACTCTAAAATTAGCAATAGTGCAATCAGGTTCCTCATGTTTCAAGCTTATTCTAAGCTTAGCCATCTCTTTAACAATGGAAAATAAATTTTTTGAACATGGGGTATGGAGGATTTCCTACTCAAGGCATCAACCACCATATTTTCCTTGCTTGGGTGGTGTTTAATCAACAAGTCATAATCCTTAAGCAACTCTAACCACCTTCTCTATCTCAAATTCGACTCTTTCTGGCTCAATAAGCACTTGAGATGTTTATGATCTGTAAAAATCCTCATCTAAACTCCATATAGATAATGTCTTCAAATTTTCAAAGAAAAAATTATTGCTGCTAATTCTAGATCATGGGTCTGGTAATTCAATTCATAAGGTTTTAGCTGTCGTGAGGCATAAGCTATCACCTTGTCTCCTTACATCAATACACAACCCAAACCCTTTCTTAAAGCATCACTATAAACTGTATAGCCCTTATCTCCTATAAGCAAGGTCAGAATTAGAGCATTTGTCAATCTTTGCTTAAACTCCTCAAAGCTCTTATGACATTCATCACTCCAGACAAACTTCTGATTTTTCCTTAATAACTTGGTCATTGAAGCAGCTATCATGGAGAATCCTTTAACAAACCTCCTATAATATCCTACCATACCTAGAAATCTTCTCACTTCTGCCACGGTCTTTAGTGCATGTCATTTCACCACTGCTTCAAATTTTTTCGGATCAATATGTACCTCATCCTTCAAAATTACGTGTCTAAGGAATATCACCTTATGAAGCCAAAATTTGCACTTGCTGAATTTGGCATAAAGCTCCTTCTTCCTTAATGTTTGCAATACTATCCTTAAATGTTCCTTATGTTCCTCTTCACTCATGGAATAAACTAGAGTGTCATCTATAAATACTATGAAAAATTGGTCCAGATATTCCTTGAAGATCCAATTCATGAGATTTATGAACGTAGTTGGTCAATCCAAATGGCATGACTAGGAACTCATAATGCCTATAATGTGTCCTAAAGGTTGTCTTATGTACATCAAATTCCCTAATTTTGAGCTGAAGATAGCTTGACCTGAGATCAATTTTAAGGAAGACCTTTGCTCCTTCCAGCTGGTCAAACAAATTATCAATTTTTGGCAGAGGATACTTACTCTTAATGGTCACCTTGTTAAGCCTCCAGTATTCAATGCACATGCATCATATTCCATCTTTCTTTTTAACAAACAGAACTGGCACTCCTTATGGAAACGAACTTGGCCTTATATACCCCTTCTCTAATAGTTCTCCCAACTGTTCCTTAAGCTCCTTCAGCTCAGCTGAAGCCATTCTATACGGTGGTATAGAAATGAGTATAGTACCTAGAATCAAATCAATGACGAATTTGATTTCGCTTACTAGTGGTAAACTAGGTAAGTCTCCTGGAAACACGTCTGGAAATTCCCTTACACTTGGAAAATCTTTTAACTTTCCTTCATTCACCTAGGTGTCCACAACGTGTGCCAAGAAGGCTTCACACCCTTTTCCCATCATCCTGTCAGCTAGAAGAGCTTAAATAATTCTTGGTGATGGTGTTTTTTTGTCTCCCTTAAAAGTCACCTTCTCACCCTTGCAAGATCAAATTCTACCTTTTTGAGGATGTAGTCTTCTAACTTTGAATGATATTTCTCCAAGGTATCCGTTTCAAGTATAACATCGAGGCCCTTTAAATCTAAAGTCATTAAGTCCAATACAAGTCTAGCACCATCAAATAAGAGTTCACAATCTCTATATACTTGAATTATTATCACATTCCTCCCTACAGGGGACTAACAATCAATGTACTATCCAATGGTACCAAATTAGCACCATGTAATGTCATGTTTATAGAAACAAAAGAATGTGTGGAGTTAGAATCAATCAATAAATATACATATGAGTTAAATAACCAAGCCATACCTATAACAACTTTAGTTGCAGCTGCAGCTTCATCTCTGGTCATGGAAAACACCTTTGCCTATGCTTGACCCTTTAGCATTTCTAGAGGAATAACCTTCTTTGCCGCTCTTGAACTTCCCACCTCAGTGGCTGGCCTGGTTCCTATTGTTTCAACTCTCTTCGAGGCTTGCATTTGTGACCCATTTTGCTTTGGTGCTTGGGGACATTGCCTAACCATGTGTCCCTTCTCTCTACATAAGAAACATACTCTTAGTAACTTGAGACACTCTCATCTGTGAAACTTCCCATAATGCTCGCATTGGGGGTTCATATACCTACTCCTCTCCATCCTTCTATTACCTCTTGTAGTTGAGGCTTGCACTGAAGTTGCCTTGGCTTGCTTGTTCTTAGTAGAGCCACTACTTCCCAATTCGCTCTACGTATGGAAAGTCCTCATACTCCTCTTAAGCATGGGGGCACTCATTCCCTTTTTGGAAGACTGTTCATAATTCTTCCTCTTCCTATTTATTTCAACTTTGTGTTCTTCAATTTCTGCTTGGAGTGCAGCATCTACCAACAGCTGTTAGTCACAAAAGTTATGGATCAATATTTTCTCTTTGATCTCCAAATGAAGTCCTCTCTCAAACTTATGACACTTATCCTCCTCATTCTCAACAATGTTGGCTGCATACCTTGAAAGCTGGGTGAAATTCAGCTCATATTCACTAACACTCATGTCCCTTTATGTGAGATTTAGGAATTCTTTTGCCTTCTCTGGGACATAGACTTTTGAGAAGTATTTCTTCTTAAAAGCTTCCAAAAAATTTCTTCATGACAATATTGACGGTATGACCTGACTATGGGGCATTGATTCCCAATAATGGAGTGTGTCTCCTTGCAGCAAGCTCATTGAATAATCCAATTTCTTGTCATCGGAGCATTTCATATGAAATAAGACTCTCTTTGTCCTTCTCAATCATGCTTCAACCTCTTCAGGATTCAGAGTCCCGTTAATATTTGCAGCCCCATACTTGTAGAGCTTATCATACTATCCACTCCTCTCCATTGGAGCTTGCACTGGAACTTGTGACACTTGGTCTATAGCATGCATGAAAGCTTGAGCAAAGGTTTGAAAGAAACATAGATCCATGGGGTTTACTTGGGACATAGGAGGAGGAGGTATTGGCACTTCATATTCCACACTAGGTGCCTCAGAATCATGAGCAGAGTGTGTCCCCATGTCTTGTGGAACATGAGATTCATTTGTACTTCCTTAGCGAGAGCGAGATCGAGTCATAGCTCATCGAGTTCTCCTTCGAGGCGACATAATCACTCCTTTAATTTAAAACCATTCAAAATATTTAGTTCATGTTTTATGCTAGGTTTAGACTTGCATGTGTGTATGTAAAACCTTCTTAAACCATGTTTCATGTAAACCAATTTCAAATCATATGAAATAATACAAAAAACAATGCATATTGTTCATTTAAATCAATATATGTTCCTTTCGTGTTTTAAAATGACCCATTTCAGATACTCTTAAACCTAGGCTCTAATACCACAACGTTAGACCCCATTTCAGGGGTCTAACTTGTGAGAAAAACATAAGTGCATCACTTTGTAAGGTTGTTTGGATTAAGTTAGAAAAAGGCTATAAAGTGTCCAGCATACACCCTGTGTAGTGTCACTGACTTCGAAAAATCATATCTTTCAAATCTGATGTTCAAAATTTACAAACTTTATATCATTAGAAATTTAAGAGAATAAACTACAAATTCTAAGAAGACAACTTTGTCCAAATTAGCCTTAATTAATATAGTTTTTCCTGTGAATTCAAAACACAGATTTTACCTCTATGAATGCTTGAAAATGTGCTTGGAAAGTCATGAGAAAAACATAAATATATTTCGTTAACTTTAAAAGAGAGAAGTTTCACAAAGCTTTAATGGGCATTTCAAGGTACAATTGCATAGTTGGACTCATAATACAAAATACAAAATATACATGAATGAGTAATACTTGAAATGTGGCTAAAGCTTTGAGTTTTCATATACTAACTTAAATACAAAAATATGCAGACTTGGAGTAGTGCCTTAACTCTTGATCACTCGATCTCTTGCTCATCACCTGGAGATGGGGAGGAGGGGGGGGTGAGGGTTGAGCTAAAAGCTTGTGGGAAACAAGTTTATAGTAGAGAAATAAGCAAAACCATTGAAAATATTCATTACCGTGGTAAAATGCATTGAAACAATAAAACACGCATTTCTCAAACTTGCCAAACAATTCGTAGACAACATAAGACATGTATTTCACAAACTTGTCAAGAAAATCATAAAAAATTCAAACATCTATTTCTCAAATTTCTTAAGCAAATCATAAACAACCTAAGCAAACATAACGGTTTAGGTAATCCATATAAACATGATGGAGAAGCCTTTGAGCTAAACTATATATATAAGGGAGTTCTTGCAAAGCTCCAATAAACATAAGGGAGTCTGTAATGGAGCTTCATGCCACTAGTGGGTAGGTAAAAGAAGCCTTTAACATGGTCAACATGCATATGGCATAACATGATGGACACATCAAACCCAAACACAAACATGAATTTCATGACTTATAAACATCTTTACAAAGGCACATTTTGGAAACATGATTTCCATAAACATGATATATTTCAAATACAATTTCCATCATCATTTCATGAATCATCATCAAGATTCATGTACCAAACATGTAGCAATTACTAAAACCATTTAAGAAGCAATAAATGCAACATTTATAAAGCTGTTGAAATCATTTAAATATATTGATTAGGAAAATACTCATGGCTCATTGACTCAAACTATAAGCTTGTAACCCACTTGGATTCTTTATTTAAAAACTTACTTAAAAATGTCCATACTCTTGCTCCTCTTTCTTTTCTTGATTTCCTTTAACATTGGCAAAAAAAAATCTGATTCAATGGGAATACAAATTGGGAATCCAAATAGCATTTTTACTAGAAAATGATTGTATAATACTTAAACTCATGTATTTCCTAAGCTTCATAAATCAAAATTCCAAACGATTAAAAATGGGCTTACCTTGAATCTTCACTAAACAAAGAGATTTTTGGCTCAATTGGAAGCTCTTCTCTTCCTCTTTTTTTTTTTTTCTGGTCTTGAATAATCTTAAATTCACTCCTAAAATCTAAAAAAAGATTAAACCTAAGCTTTGTCTTCTTCCTTTTTATCTAATAGCCAAACCCTCCTCACCTTTCTTTCTCTTTTACGTTTTTTACTTCTTCTCTCCCTTCTTTTCACGTTTTCTTTATCTAATGAAGAGGACAACAATTTCTTCTTCCACTTGTACCCTTAATAAGTGTAGAATGTCAACCTTACCCTTCATTTAATGCTTTATGGTTTTTGAACTTATGTGACATGCCACAATTACCTTATATACATTCTTACTGCTTTAATTTAACTAACCAGTGAAATAAAATCCTACTACCACTATAATAAATAGTTAAACTCTAATAATTATTCTATCATGACCACATAATTTATTTAAATCATGCTTAACAATTCTATTTACTCTAAGGAAAAAATTCTAATTCCATGATTATTCCATAAAATATTATGCTTAACTTAACACAAAAATTTAGGAGGCCAATAGGATCAACTAAATAGCTATTTATTCAAAACATATACATTTTCATTTTTTATTTTTTCACATTTTTAACCTACTTCATTTCTTTATAGAAAATTATTTGCATGAAAGGTAACTAGCATTATTTACCTATTTAAATGACTTCTAATGATAAATACATAAAAGTGAGTGACATAAAACATAAAACTAAATACCATTTATCCTAATTAACGTAATTATTTATTTTAAAGACACTTAACACATAACTTCCTAAACTAACATATTTTCACAAGTTAAACAATTTTGTTAAAAAGTAAGCTAATTCTCATAAATATTTCTGCAATTACTCATTCACATAGTCAAGCATATGCAAATCAAATGAGAAAAAGGAAAACATAGAAAAGTCATGCAAAAGAACGCACATTACCTAAACATAAGGAGTCATATATACAAGCAACATTCAATGCAAATGCAATTACATACCACTCCCCTACACGTAAATGATACATTGTCCTCAATGTGTGAAGGTGATATGTAGTCAGACAACTAAACAAATGACACAAATAGCAAACACAAATAAAATAAATAAAAAGTAAAGGAAAGAGAATGCTTATGGAGATTGTGGCGGCGAAGGTGTCATTGATGACTACTCTTTAAGTTTTAAAACTTTGAGGAATTTCTTGGTCTGATAATCATGTTGGCACTCCATCTTTGCCAATCGTGCCTTAATCTCTCTTTTCTGCAATAAGCAATGAAAAAATATGAAAATGTTAATTAAGTAAAAAAAACACAAATATAAAGAGAATAAATGTATATACAAACTAGTGCTAGGTTTAAAGTTACTAGCAGAACTTGTTCATCATGCTCAAATTACTTAAGGGGGGAGAGGGAAAGCACTTCTTGATCCTGGGGTAAATGTCCTTCAAAATAAGGCTTACAACTATAGCCATTGATCTTGAATGTCTCACCTTTGTCATTGGTTAACTCCAATGCATCATGTGAGAAAACTTTAGTGACTTAAAATGGGCCACTCCATCTTAATTTTAGCTTACTAGGAAATAATTGAAGGTGTGAGTTGAACAATAAGACCATATCTCTAACCTCAAACTCATTATTTTTTATATGAATATCATGTCATTTCTTGGTTCATTCCTTATACAATTTGGCATTCTTATAGCCGTGCAATCTCAGCTCCTTCAATTCATTCACTTAGAGCAATCTTCTCTCACCAACTGCTTTTAATTCAAAGTTCAACAATTTGATTACCCAGTATGCCTTGTGCTTTAACTCCACTGATAAATGACAAACCTTTCCATAAACTAAATGATAAAGTATGCTGCCAATGGTTATCTTGAAGGCTGTCTAGTAGGCCCAAATTGTATCATCTAACTTGGTTATCTAATATTTTCTCAAATAGTTCATAGTCTTCTCTAAGATCATTTTTAGTTATCTATTCACCACTTCTACTTGCCTACTCTTCTGGGGGTGGCAAGGCATTGTAACTCGATGGTGGACCCTATATCTTTTCAACAGAGCCTCAAATGATTTGTTACATAAATGTGTACCTTTGTCACTGATTATGACCCTTAGCACTCCAAACCTATTCAATATTTTCTTCATAAATATTTGAACTGCTCGGCCATCATTTGTTAGAGTTGTCAAAACCTTGGCCCATTTTGATACATAATTAACACCTAGAAGGATATAAGTAGTTCTAAATGAGGAAGGGATTGGATCTATAAAGTCTAGCCCTTAAACATAAAAGATTTCAACTTTTAGGATTGTCAGTAGTGGCATCTTATCTCTTTTTGAAAATTTCCTATCTCTCTAACATCTATCACAACTTTACACAAAGTCTTATGCATCCTTGAACAATTTTGGCTAAAAAAATACACTCTAACACTCTTGTGGTTTTCTTGTTGGCCTCGTAATGTCTTGCATATAAAGAACTATGATGGTGAGTTAAAATAACATGAAATTCATTATCTAGAACACATCGCCTAGTTAATCCATCAGAATAATTTTTGTACAAAATTAGTTCCTCCAACATATATTGTGCATAGTCATGTAAAAATCTCTTTCTTCACAAGTAAAGGCAGAAGGATACCACCTTTGATGTAGTTCGCAATGTCCACAAACCATGGTATACTAGATTCATTTACTAAGAATAACATCTCATCGGATAATTGTTCACTGATTTATGATTGTGGGTGCAACTCCCCTCCTCTTAAACTTAACAGGTGATTAGCAACTATGTTTTATGCTCCTTCTTTTATCCTAGATCTCACTAGCAAATTCTTGTAGGTGTACGATCCAACGGATCAATTAGGTTTTTACATCCTTCTTAGCAAAAAGATACCTTAATGCTATATGATTTGTAAACACAACAACCTTCAAACCCAGTAAGTAAGAATGAAACTTGTCAAATGTTAAAACTATAGCTAATAGTTCTTTTTCTATGGTTATATAGTTAAGTTAATGTTTTGTTAAAGTGCTGCTAGCATAGTAGATGGCATGTAACTTTTTACCCGTATGTTGGCCTAATACACATCCAATTGCATAGTCACTGTCATCAAACATCAATTCAAATGGTAAACTCCAATCTAGAGATTGTAAAATAGGTTAATGCGCTTTTTAACTTGTCAAAAGTAAGTAAACAATCACTGTCAAAAACAAAAGGTACATCTTTACTAATAAATGAGTAAAGGGTTTGGAAACTAATGAAAAATCCTTTATAAATCGTTGGTAGAATGTTGGACCCCGTCTCCGAGGCCCAACATTCGGGAACACAAGCACACATAAGCATGGAAGACCCATCTCCGACAA
>JAOSBN010017789.1:0-17639 GCA_027563595.1 Erythroxylum suave | reverse complement strand
TAAGCACAAAAATCATGAATTAGGAGTCAACAAATGCATAAATACTTAAGAAAGCAGGGCCAATTCATAGTATAAATATGGTTCAATCACATGCATAACGGAACATTCACTCAAATAAAGAATTTATAGTGATATCATCACTTCTAGATGTTTTACAAAGATTGGTGAATAAACTGACATCAGTGGTTTGATGGACTAGCTACCCATCTAAGAGCAAAATGGTAATTTTACCCTTTATTGTGCAGATGGCTATAATAAGATTCATAATAAAGTTTGTGATTGGACTTCGTATTAATAATTTTGAAACATGGTTTCTCGTAATTTTAAGTAATTCAAGAGTTTAGGAAATTGTCTTTAGTGGAATGACATTTTTTTAATAAGTCGGAATTAATTCTAATGAGATAGCATTAATTCGGAGCTTATTAGAGCTTGAATTATTTAAGTCCAATTAGATTCTCCACCTGACTTTTAGGAAGGTTATCAAGGAAAGTAATAAAAATAAACATAGGATATCGAAAAGAAAATGAGACAGTTTGGAGAGAAATGGAAGAATTGGATTCGAGCCAATAAAACCAAAACAATTTTCTTAAGCCTATAATTAAATATTAGGCTTACACTAATTAATTGTTAATTATAAGCTCAAAGGAAAAATTACTATTGGGTTGGATGTTGATTTAATTAATTAGATTAATTGAATTAAAAAATTTTAAAAGAAGAAGTAAAACTGATTTCTACATGGTAATGCTCTTCACTAAAAAGTTTTAATGGGTGGTTTTTAAACACCACACATGCACTCGTTTTGATGATTTATAACACCCTAATGTTATCTTTGGAAAGTCTCTTTATCTAATGCTAAAGGCATGGTGCGTTAGTCACATCCACTCTCCTCCAATGAGTTTGGTGATGCTCATTTTTTTAATGGTTTTGAGGCTTATTTAAAAAAACGGAAAACATTTTTATTGATTCAAAAGTGAATGAAGGTGGGAGTTGCATTCTTGAAAAAAGGGTAGATTATGTGCAACCTTTTAAAGTGGTGTGTTGGCTCCATATTCTCTCCTAAACCATCCAAGTGTTGAACAATTGGTTTTGGCACAATTCATTTTTTTCCGAGATTTTACTAAAAAAATGAATGTGTAACTTTTGGTCTTTAATTTTCTCTCCACCAACCTAACGAACAAAAGAAAAAGGTTTGCTCTATTTCATTTTTCTTTTCCTTTCCTGTCAAAGGATCTTGATGGCCAAGTTATCCAAGGAGAACAAGCGGTGGATCATATTGGTTAAGGACACAGTAGCAAGGAGTCAAAGTTGTAGTAAAGGAGTTGGTAAAAATTTCGATCTTGTTCTTATTTTATTTATTTTCCTTATACAGTGTCATGTAAGAATTTAAAGCAAGTTGTTTTGGTGTTTACGCTTCCGCTATGTTTTGATTTCGAAAATTTTTTTTGAAATCTACCGTTTAGCTAAACCAAGTACATTTTTATTTTTGATCCAACAATTGGTATCAAAGTTAGTTTTATTATGCATGATTCGGTTCCTATATGTGGCATTGATTGAGAATTAAATTAAACTATGTTCTGCAATTTTTTATGTGATAAAAATATATGTTGAGTATGTTTTGGTTTGGTCAAAATGTACATTTTGTATGATTTGGTTTGCTCTTTTGGCTGTCCATAGAAAACCATTTTATCTGTGAGTTTTCTTCGATTGGTTTGTAAAAAGGAGGGTGGCGTATCATCTCCTTGTTTCCTCCTTGTCTTAATTTTTCATTTTTCATTTTTTGTACTATACAAAATCCTCTAATTTTGAAGACAAAGTAGTCAAGGATTGAAGAAAAGAATAGGTAAATGTTTTAAGTTTTATTTTTTATTAATGGCAGATTTTACTTTGATTAAATTTTGCTAATTCTCGAACTTTTTCAAGTGTTGCATTTTTTGTTTTAATGTTTAAAAATCAATTTTTAAAACAAATATTTTTAGAAATAAAATTCCATTAACTTGTTTCTACTAAACAAGCCAAGTCGTGCAAGCGAAGAGTTCAAAGCGAAAAATCCAAGTCCAAGAATAAATTTTGAGCCTAAAGGCCTTGTAATTTTCTAGGGTGGACAACCGAAAGTACTTTTTAATTCGAGATGAATGGATGAATGGATGTAAGTAATATGTGATATTATATGAATGTATGCCGTTTAGAAAAATTGTCAACCCTAGGTTTTGCCATGCATTCATTATGTATGAGATATATAATGAAACAGTATAGGATGGTTAATAAATGGCATCTAGACAAGATGGGAGTAATTAAAACTTAAAGAACACAAAAGATTGAATGGGAGAGGATGCTCATGTGAGAGTCCACGGTCTCCATGTGATGGCCCATTTGCATGTGGTGAACTATTACTCCCCACCGGAGGACATGAATCTTAGATCTTGCATGGATTTGGTCTCCTAAAGGATAAGTCTACTCATTGGTAACAAATGTGACCTCCGAATGAGGCATGGTTTGCAATTACCTTTAGTGGATGAATCAAAAGGTTACACACTCAATATGGTTTTTCAATAACCTACCCACCGTAGCTCTGTTGATAAATGCATGGACCAAATTGTGACATTTCTCAAAGAGTTAGGCATGAAGATGCTTGGTGGCTTTTTGAATGGGAGGTCCTACGTTTTTGTTTAATGGATAAGATGGCCCATCGTCACTTAGTCCGCTATAGATAACAAAAATAACTGTCGTATAAATTTTTTTAAGTTTTGTTAAATCTGTCATCATGCATACATCTATCATGATTTTATACAAAGTTCCAATATTTTACCAGTATGCTTATTCTTTAATAATTTATATTTTCAGTCATAATTACCATAATATGAATACAGTCACAATGCCCTTGATTAATAACAAATTAGAAAACGGAGAGAATTTAATGAATGGAGACGTAACCTCAACATCGTTTTCCAATATGAAAAAATTTCATGGGTATTAACGGACAATAAGCCTGCACCTCCAGGTGACAAACCAACTCGTGATCCAGTCCAGCAATATGACTGATAACAAAATGCTAATAAGACTGCCAAATGCTATATTCTGGCTTCTATCAGTACTATGTTGAATAAGCAACTTATAGGCATGCAAAACGTCGGTACAATGGTCCATTACCTACATGAGATATTTAGTTTGAAGACCAGGTTTGCAAGGGTGAAAGCTATCCAAACCTTTCGCAATCTAAGACAAAAGCTTGTGAACTGATGCGAGATTACATGCTAAAGGTAATCTTTGTGGTTACAAAGGCTGAGTTGCTTAGGGTGGAGATGGATGTGATATCACAGATGATCATGATCATCAATAGCTTAAACTCTTCTTTTCAGCAGTTTAAGTTAGACTATGAGCTCAACACCAAGAATAACACCTTGAGTGAGTTGCTGAATAACCTCTAGAATATGGAGGAGATATTAAATATAAGGGCCAACAGGCTAGAGGTTCATCTAGCATCTTCTTCTAAGCCTAAAGATAAGGGCAAGCAAAAGAAGAAGGGTGCAAAGAAAGGGAAGCCCCAAACAGGGGTCAAAACCTAACCCATTAAAAGGAAAACCAAAGAGGAAACAAAGGGAAAGTGTTTCCACTATGGTGACAAGGGCCACTGGGAAAGGAACTGTGTAGTCTACTTTGAGACCCTCAAGAGCAAACAAGGTATAGGTTTCCTAAGTTTATTAGGAACTAGTAATATGACAGATTCATCTAATTCTTTTATATTAGATTCAGGAGCCACTAACCATGTTTACAATTCCATACAGGGGTTCCAGCAAAGGAAAAGATCACCTAAAGATCAGTTTCAAGTCAAGATAGCGAATGGATCCTACATTTCAGTAGAAGCAATGGCAGTAGTTATCTTAGAGCTTCCTAGTAGTCATAGGTTATATTTGGAGGATGTATATTACATCTCAATGGTCGTAAGAAAATGATTTCTACTTTTTGTTTAATAAAATATGGTTATTCCTTATATTTTGAAATTGTTGTTTCAATATATGAGAATAAGGATTTTATTTGTAATGCGGTAATTAAATAGGGATTGTTCTTTATAGAACTTATGATAGGCTCACTAAACACTGCAGAATTAATAAAATCAAGAATATCCAATGGCTTTAGCATTAATTCAAAATATCTGTGGCGCTTAAGGAAGGATCATGTCAATCAAAAAATACAGATGGGATCCTTACAGGCTTGGATAATGGTTCATTACCTACCTATGAGTCTTATATTAAAGGAAAAATGACCAAGGACTCATTTCCTTCTAAATGAAACAAATCTAAATCCACGTAAGACCTAGAACATACTAATATGTGTAGGCCTATGAACGTACAAGCTAGAGGAGGTTATGAATACTTCATAACCTTTATAGATGATTACTCTAGACATGGCTATCTACATTTGATGCATAAAAAGAGTTAGTCCTTTGAAAGGTTCAAAGAATTCAAAGCTGAAGTTGAAAACCAGCTAGGCAAGCGATCAAAACAACTTTGATCGGATTGAGGTGGTGAGTACTTACCTGAAGACTTAACAATTCCTATTTGACAATGGAATTATTTCCAACTTGTCAACTCCCAGAAAACTCTATAGAATGGTATAGCTGAGAGGAAGATTAGGACTCTGATGTCTTACACTAGCCTTCCAGAATCGTTCTGAGGATATGCCATACGAACGGTAACTTATCTTTTTAACTTTGCTCCATCCAAATTAGTGGCTAAAATAACTAGGGAGTTATGGATTGGATGAGTGCCTTCATTTCGGCACTTGAGGACTTGGGGCTACCCATCCCATATTCTAAGGCCTGAATCTACAAAGATGGAACCAAGGTCAGAAGTATACTTATTTATAGGATATCCTATAGGTACTCGAGGGTACTATTTTTTCAGTCCTTGGGATAGGAAGGTATTTGTGTTGACAATTGCGACCTTCCTAAGGGAAGAATTTGTGAGAAATCACAAAGGAATAAGTGAAGTAGTATTAAAGGAGTTAGTTATTTCATCTAAACCAATAGTTGATTCGGATATAGTGGAACAAGATGTCGAAATGGATTTAAGAGTTGAATCGGAAGAGTAGCCTAAACATCAAATGGTGTCTAGACATAGTGGGAGGGTTGTGAGACACCCAGAAAGGTATCTAGGTCTAGGAGAAGGTATAGTTTCCATCTCATACCAAGAACTAACGGATCCCATTACTTATACACAGGCTATTAATGACGTTGATGTAGAAAAGTGGCTCAAGGCAATGGAATCAGAAATAGATTCCATGTATGCCAACGAAGTCTAGATCCTAGTAGATCTACCACTAGTGGTGAAAGCCATAGGGGAAAATGGATCTTCAAGCAGGAGAAACAATCAAATGGAAAGGTAGAGACCTTTAAAGCTAGATTGGTAGCTAAGGGCTATTCTCAAAAGGAGGGTATAGACTATGAGGAGACTTTTTCCCTAGTTGTCATGCTTAAGTCCATCAGAATTATTTTGGCTATAGCAGCCTATTTCGATTATGAAATATGGCAATTGAATGTCAAGACCACATTTCTTAATAGGGATATTGAGTAGACCATTTATATGGCCAAACTAAAAGGATTTGTTGAGCCAAGTAATGAGCATAAGGTATGAAAGTGGCAAAGATCCATTTATGGACTTAAGCAAGCATGTAGGTCTTGGAACATTAGGTTTGATAAGGCTATCAAAGCCTATAGATTCATACAAAACCTATATCAGCCTTGTGTCTATAAAAGGATATAAGAAGGCAAGGTTACTTTCCTAATTATATATGTCGATGACATTTTGTTCATTAGGAATGATGTTGGAATGTTATCTATGGTAAAGGGACGACTGAATGAACAATTCTTAATGAAAGATTTGAGAGAGGCTAACTATATTCTAGGGATCAAGCTTATAAGGGATCGTAAGAACCAGCAGATAGCCTTGTCTAAACTGACCTCCATTGAGAACATGCTTAATAAGTTTGGAATGCAGGATTCCAAGAGGGGTTCCACACTTACTAGATATGGAATCAAACTTTCAAAAGAGCAAGCACCTAAGACCCAAAAGGAGGTTGAACGCTTGTGTAACATTCCATATGCTTCAGCAATTGAAAGTTTAATGTATGTCATGCTTTGTAATAGACAGGATATCTATTACGCAGTGAGACCGGTAAGCAGATTTCAGTCCAATCCAGGAATGGAGCATTAGACAGTAGTCAAGTGCATTCTGAAGTATCTTCGTAAGACAAAGAATTTAATGCTTGTTTACTCTTAAAGTGACCTTATTCTAATAGGATATATGGATTCCAATTTCCAATCAAATGTTGATTCAGGGAAATCAACTTATAGTTCTATATTTATTTTAGAAGGTGAAGCCATAGTCTGAAGAAGTGTCAAGTAATCTTGTATTATTGATTTAACTATAAAGGCTAAATATGTTGCCACTTACGAAGCAACAAAAGAAGCAATTTGGCTTCATAAGTTCCTAAAGGATTTGGAGGTAGTTCCTGAGGTGGAAAAGGCCATTATACTTTATTGTGATAATAGTGTGGTAGTCCCTAATTCTAAAGAACCTTGGAACCACAAAGTCGCCAAACATATTGAGAGAAAGTATCATCTCATAAGAGAGATAATACAACGTGGTGAGGTGGATATGGTGAAGATTCCCACAGATCAAAACCTTGCTAATCCACTCACGAAGACATTGTCACAGAAGAGCATTAAGGGTCACCTAGAAGGTGTAAGAGTAAAGGATATGTCAAACTTACTTTAGGGCAAGTGGGAGATTATTAGGATTATGTAAATATAGTGCCTTGGAAAGAAAGTGTATTTACATATAACTTAATTTTCTTCTAGTTACAATATTGTAATGAAAATATTTATTATTGATAAAACAAAAGAGTTTGGATTTATTTTTATGAGCATAATATAACTAGTCATAAGGTACCAAGGTTCCTTTGCAAATAATAAACATATACATGGAGATGTATAGGAAACATGTATATTATTACAATCTATATTAATTGATTCACAGTCTAATAATCAAGTTGGTCACTTGATTTCGGTTTAGACTCTAGTGTTGCAATTACCTCCGTGTAAGTAAAGGAGTTTACTTCAAGGGAATGATGATTTCAAATCATGATAGTCATTGACTATCAGTAATGACACTATTAAATGAATCTGGAATCACAAATGTTTTTTAAAGAATAAAGTAAGTCGTTACTTTAATCTTAAAATGTACTGTTTAGTATTTGTTTATTACGAACCACAATCTTAATGAGTAGTGAACTAGTGTGTGTTTCATTATAATTCTTGATATTATTGGAATGGATTTTTACATGGTATCAATTTAGTGTCCGCATGTTGGAATTATTAACTGAAACATGCATTTGGAAACATTCACTTAAATAAAGAGTTTATAGTGATATCATCACTACTAGATGTTTTACAAAGATTGGTGATTAAACTAACGCCAGTAGTTTGATGGACTAGCTACCCATCAAGTTTTAACATAAAGAATAGATTTTGGGTGTTTATCACCATGTATAGTGAAATGAGAGATCTAGAAGGAAAAACCAACATAAGGGCAAAACGGTAATTTTACCCTTTATTGCACAGATACCTATGATAAGGTTCATAATCAAGTTTCTAATTAGACATCGTATTAATAATTTTGAAACATGGTTTCTCATAATTTTAATTCAAGAGTTCAGGCAATTGTCTTTAATGGAATGACTTTTGGTTAATAAGGAGGAATTAATTCTAATGAGATTAAATTAATTCCGAGCTTATTAGAGTTTGAATTATTTAAGTCCAATTAGATTTCCCACTTGGCTTCTAGGAAGGTTATCAAGGAATGTAAGAAAAATGAACGGAGGGTATCAGAAAGAAAATGTGACAAGTTGGAGAGAAATCGACAAATTGGATTCGGGCCAATAAAACCAGAACAATTTAGGTAAGAGTTAATTAAATTGGGTCTTAAGCCTATAATTAAATGTTGGGCTTACACTAATTAATTGTTAATTATAAGCCCAAAGTATTTAATATTGGGCTGGATTTTTATTTAATTAATTAGATTAATTAAATTAAAAAAAGTCAAAAGAAAAACAAAACCGATTTTTACATAGGTAATGCTCTTAATTAAATAGTGTTAATGGGTGGTTTTTTAAACACCACACATGTACTTGTTTTGATTATTGATAACATCTTAGTGCTGGCTTTGGAAAGTCTCTTTATCTATTGCTAAATGCAGAGTGCGTTAGTCACATCCACTCTCCTCCAATGAATTCGGTGATGCTCATTTTTTAATGGTTTTGATGCTTAATTTAAAAGCAAAAATAGACAACATTTTTATTGATTCAAAATTGAATCAAGGTGGAAGTTGCGTTTTTGACAGTGTAGCCTTTTAAAGTGGTGTGTTGCCTCTCCATATTCTCTCCTAAACCATCCAAGTCTTGGACAATTGGTTTTGGCGTAATTCATTTTTGTCCCAGCTTCTACTAAAAAACTGAATATGTAACCTTTGGTCTTTAATTTTCTCTCCACCAACCTGCCGAACAAAAGAAAAAGGTTTGGTCTCTTTCAATTTTCTTTTCCTTTCCCACCAAAGGATCTTGATAACTAAGTTGTTCGAGGAGAACTAGTGGTAAATTAGATTGGTTGAGGTCACAACAGCAAGGAGTCAAAGTTAAGGAGTCGATAAAAATTTCGATCTTGTTCTTATTTTATTTATTTTCCTTATACCGTATCATGTATGGATTTAAAGAATGTTATTTTGGTGTTTACAATTCTGATATATTTTGATTTTAGAAAAGTTTTTGAAATCTACCGTTTAGCCAAACCAAGCTTATATTTGTTTTCTATCCAACGCTTATATATGACAAGGCTTGCTATTTACTATTAGAGTTGGAGCATCGAGCCTAATGGTCCGTTAGAAAGTTGAACATGGAATGGAAGCTAGCAGGTGAGAAGAGATTGTTACAACTTGATGAATTGGAAGAGTTGAGATTTGAAGCTTATAAAAATGCTAAAGTTGTATAACTTAAGAACAAAAAGGTGGCATGATGCTCACATAATAAAGAAGGAGATTAAGAGTGGAGACTTGGTGTTTTTTTTCAATTCACGACTATGGTTATTTCCTGGAAAGCTTGAGTCAAGATAGAGTGGACCCTTTAAGATCCTTTAAGTGTTTACCCATGGAGCTTTGGAGTTTGAAAATGACAAGGGTGAAGCGTTCATTGTCAATGGACATAGATGTGAGCCATACTATAGAGGGACATACTCACAAGAAAGGGAAGTCATCTCTTTCCTTTCAACCATTTTCATGAATGCATATGGAAGGGTCATGTTTACCTTTCTTTTGCTTGTCTTTCTTTACTTGTTTGCTTGATTTATTTGGTTGTGATTATATTTGATTCAAATGTACTTGGTATTTATTTGGATTTTATTTAAAATTTAACTTGTTTTCTCTTCAAATTTCTCATTGGTTAGATGATTTTGATGTCCTTTTAGATTGCTTAAATGTTGAGAATTCATGCTAAGCTTAGAAAAGGACTAAGTTGGGAAAGTTGGCGTAACCCACAAGCATGACTTTGTTTCCCATGATCGTGGGAAGGCTCTACAAAATCCTTCTTAAGTCTTAACCCACGATTGTAGGAAAGAAAGGAATTTCAACAACCGTGGGAAGGCTCTGTAGAATTTGTCGAGAGCCTTAAACCACGATCATAAGAATGAGGTTGATTCTAGAGCCTTAACCCACGATCTTGGGAAAGATAGGGATTCCCATGATCTAGGGCCTTAACCCATGATCGTGGGAAAGATAGGGATTCCCACAATTGTGGGATACCTGATCCAAAAAAAAGGTTAAATACCCCTTCTTTCTTCTTACTTCATCCTTCAATTTTTCACATTCGCTCTCTCTAAAAACACGACATCCACTCTCCAAACCTTTCAAATCCTTCATCTTTCCCCTAAATCTGTGTATTTTCTCCACTTCTTCCATCATTCTTAAATCCTTTACACTTATTTCACATTAATCACTTAAGAATCCAAGGTTTTTGGTAAAATTTTCTCTCTTTCTCACTAAAAATCTTAATCACCTCTCTCTTGCTTAATTTTTGCAGATTTTTCTCCTTCAATGACTCTAAAGAAGCTTGTAGCCTAGAAACCAACCGATATGGCGGTCACTTTTTGTGCCCCATTCCCTATTTTTCAAAAGAAGAATGTATGCAATTTCAGGACTTTAACGATGGAGAATTAATGCCTCCTAGGAATTTGATTTCGAGCAGTTAGAAAGTCTAGGATTATAGCATAATATTGAATAATTGGCTGCAAATATTGTTTGGGTTAGTTAATTTGTTATGATGTTTTGATATATCCCATGATGACGGTAGAATTTCATTACTGTGTGCTACAATCCTAAAATGGATACATTCTGGTTTAGGATAGGTAGCCATGCTTATAAACTTGATTATACAGTCATTCGTATGCGTTTTGATTTATTGAACACTACATTTTTGGAGAATCATGATGACTTTTATGTGGAAGATTATTAAAAAATTCTTACAGGTGAAAACAAGTTTGACTCTAGGAACACACCTAACACTTCGATGCGTAGTATCAAGCACTTACTTCTTCATAAGTTTATGTGCCTAATGATTTTTAACAAAATTGAAAGCAATAAATGCTCGACTAAGGAACTTTTCTTCCTTTGGTGCATGGATCAAAAAATCAAAATAAATACCCCTTATCAAATTTTTCTATTTATTGTGAGTTGTGTTAATAAGAAAAGCTTATATTTTGGCATGTGATACCTTGTTACTACTTTGGCTTTATATTAGAATCTTAATATGGATAATGTGTGTACAACTAGATATGATATGTTTGACGTGTCTTATTTGAGATGCTTTGAAATTTTGGAATGGAGCTCCGAAATCCTTAAACGTACACTACAATAAAGAATAGGGAGGGCAAGGATGCAGCCACTTCTCAACCATCTACATTATAGGTGCCCTCAGAGCCTCAAGAAGAAATAGTGGAAGAGGAACCGACCGTAAAAGCAAAGGTTGGCAAATTCAAGGAAATCCTCAACCAAATCGACTCTAACCATTAACAAATGAAGATATAAATTGATGAGCTTAGCACCCAGATGAGACAAGTGTATAAGGAGCAGCGGTACATCAAGAAGAAATTTCCCAAGTTCATCCAAAGGAATAATATTGAAGTCCCTTCTCTTAAGCCTTTACCGCCACAATCTCCATGAGCTTTCTTACTGTAAACTTTTTACGATGTTTTATTTACCTTATTAGTTATTTTGTTTGCTTGTTTAGTTTGATGTCATTTTACCTTATTTTGTGATTACCTTGTCACATTGGGGACAATGTGTTCTCTAAGTGTGGGGAGGTGACATTTTCTTTGTCAATTACATTGTCTTAGTCTATTTTAGTCACTCTGTGCATTTTGTTAAATAGGATGCATGTTTTAGGCATATTAGGTAGTTTTATGTTAAGTAATGGAACCACACTTGAATCATTTTGATTTATTTTGCCATAAGATTCTGTCATGCTAGTTAGAATGAGATTTAATGCATGCTTGAACCCAAATTAGGCCACTTGAGTAGAGAGTGAACCATGTTGAGTGATGAAAAGTAATTGATTACATATGCTTACTCATAATTTGACACTTGAGCAAGGAGGTAGTGTAGAGACACATAAAAAATTTTCATTTGAACCAATGTGAGAATTGACCCTGTATAACTACATTTATATCCATTTTATTTCTTTATTTGTATAATGCTTTCTTAGGTTGTTACCTTCTGAACTTTCTTTGAATTCATTTGAGTCTACTAGATGCATGCTTAATAGAGATCATTAAGGACCCTTTTATGTTAAACTTTTGCTTAGAAGAGCTACCTTTTATTATCCCTTACTACCTACATTATGCCTTAACCCCATTAACCTACCCATTCAAAAGCTTAGTAAAGTATTAAATGATGCATTAGTTGAGATTTTTATTACAAATTTTTTTCTAAGATGAGTTGAGTAATACTTTTGCAATTGATTCACATTGTATTTAATTGCTATTTTGTTCATTGTTTCTTCCATGTTATTAAAAAGATAAAAGAAAAAGAAAAGAAAAGAAAAAGGAAGAACATTTTAGTAGCATCAATAAGTGCAGAGTATTAGTATATTTACATTTGTGTATCTCAGAAATATGTTTTGTTATCCCTTTATTCACTTATTACTTTATGAATGTTTATGTTAAACCCTTTACTCTTTTTACCCATCTTAACCTTTACCACATTATAACCCGAAGCAAGTCCTTTTGATCTATTTATACATGTATTCATTGTAGAGGAGAATTGATATATTAGCAAGCCTATGGTAGAGAAGTGTCCTATAGGGAGCTCGAGTGAAACACAAACCATCAAACACTTGAGAGAAATGAGTGAAACCATGAGGAAGATTCATTTCACATTTATACTTATCCTTAAGTGATGGTGCCATATGTTGAGTTTTCTTATGTACACTAATGAAAAGTAGTCATGATATGTGTAATAGCTTGCCATTTGAGTTGGTCAAAATTTGAGGGATTGCATGCTTTGATCTTTATGAAAATGAAGTGATGGAATTGATTGGTTGTGTTTGATTTTGCTTGAGGACAAGCAAAGATTTAAGTATGGGGAAGTTGATAGTTGTGCATTAGTGTGTGTTTTTCTAAGCATTTGACATATGTTTCTTGTATAATAGAATACTATTATTGTGTTTTAGGATTTATTTTGTATGTTTTTATTTAACTTGATCTTCATGGTTATTCTTTTCTATTTGATGTTGATTTGGGTAAGAATTGATCATTTTGATGTTGGAATGGAGGGTAGACACCTTTGCGATTGAGCTAGAGACCAAAAGAGGATAAGAGAAGTGGAGGATCTATAACACAAGAACCCACGATCGTGAGATTCATACCAATTCCCATGATCGTGGGATGCCTAGTTTAAAGATACACATGGGTTTGATTTATTTTTAAGTTTTTATGACTATATAAAGACATAAAACCCTATGGACGAAGAGAGCATCATTGGAGACTTGCCTCCTTGAGTAAAAACACAGGTTTAGAGTCTTGAGAGAGGTAGAGAATCAAGGTTTTTCTTTCAGAATTAGGCAAAGAACATACCAACGCTAGATTTTCTAGATTCGAACAAAGAAGAGGAGGAGTTTGATTCATTTAGTTTTCTTTCATTTTTCCCCTTCTAGCATTTGTATGATGGACTATTTGATTTTGGGGATGTTAATGACATCATGAGTGGCTAATTTATTTTTAGAGATTACTTTTAAACTTCTTGTTAAACTTTTATTTTACTGATTTGAATGAATGATGCACTTATACCTTGCAATATAATGAGAGATTTGAGTTAAGTTGCATAGGGTTGTACAATGAGAATTGGCATTCTATAGACCTACATTCATCAAGTTAATTGATTAGTTAGAGGGATAATGGCTAATTAGTTAATCACCTATAGGATAACTTAATAACTAGTTAAACTGGTAGATTGATTTTGTAAATTAAGAGATTGCTTAATCATCTTAATTTGGCTAGGAAAAATTAATAACACCTTGAGAGAGGGTAGTTAATATATTAGGACATCTTAGGTGAGTACAATTCAATTAACAAAATAGGAGGGAGATAAGATATGGAAAAAGTGATCTCTGATTGTTTAAAATCTTGAATTCCAAGTTTATGCACTTTTATGTTATCATTTGTGCATTGTTAGTTGTCTAATTTAATTTAATTTTTCAATTTATTTCTATAAAAATTTGATTCTTAAAAAAAGATCAATATAAATAAAATGGTGCCTAAGCACAATCCCTGTGGGATCGATATTCGCTTTTTACTTCAAGTCACGACTCGTATACTTGCAATTTTGAGCATAAAATTAGTAGTTTGTTTTTCAATCAATAGTGGTAATGTACAAAATTGGGGAAGAAATCAAAAGATGTGGGTGAGGTGTCGATTTCAATGGTGAGAGGGAGAAGAAGGAAGGAGTATATAGTAGAAACATAACAAAAGAAGCTAAATGAGTTGGTCACATGTTGTAGGATGAGTGTTCTTTCTTTAAAGACAATTGTCATGTATTTAAGCAAGATACATGTCCTCCTTCCAATGGTTCTCACACCTTGCATACATACCAACCTTCTTGAGAGCATGAATAGTGGACCAGCTACCTTCTCATCATGAGTAAAGCTCCCACACATACTCACAATGCTAGCTGCATGCTTATTCATCTCACCAGCTACCACATTTCTTCATTTAGCTAGCTACATGCATATTGTCACAATTGTGACTATATAAGTCACAGTTGTGACCATGTCATGGTTATGACAAGTTAAGTCACAACACTGACCTAACTTACAAGGTTGTGACTTGTTAAGTCACGACCCTGACTTCCCCTCATATCAGACAACATTCTCTTTTAATCAATTATTTTATTACATGGCATCTATAGGTTGAAGGGGCACGAAACCTAAACTTAATGTGACATTACAAATAGAAGTAATGAAACCTGGTGGCAAGGGATTTGATTTACACACGTTTAATTAGAACAAAAGGAAAATAGAGATATAGAGAAGGAGGCAGAGAAATAGAGTTGCGGTTGAGAGAATAAAGAAGAGAAACAAATGAGGAAGGGAGAAAAGTAGAAAAGAGAGTGAGCTCGGATCAAAGACAAAAGGCAAGAGCCGACGTCAGAGAGGTGGAGTTTGACTAAAGATCCACCGCCAGCTTCATCATCAAATGGTCCATTCGTTTGTTCATTCCTTTCATCTCTATTGATGTGTTGCAAAACATTTCTATTGGACTCTTCTATTGAACTCCTTTATATTTTATCTATTTTATCTATTTTCTTTATTAAAGATTGATAGTCCATTCCGTATTCACTTTTTATTGCTTTAATACTTTTGTTATTGTTAAATATGGGATTGAAGTATTTGAGAATGATGAACTGTGTTCACGTTATAATGGTCTGATTTTTTTCTTGGGGGTTAATGTAGCTATTTTTATCATCTATGCACAAATAAGTTACGATTTTGTTGTCTTATTAATTGTTATGGTTTCTAAGCTGAATGGATGTAATAGCATTACCAAACTTTGCATCATTTTATTATTAAACAAAAGATCAAAAGAAGAAGTTTAATATGTAACAAGAAACCATAGACTCTTAGGTTAAGAACTAGAACTATATTAACTGAAGTAGTAATTATTGGTTAGGTTTAATAATTAATTTGCATGATATTTTTCAAATATGAAAGTTAAATTAGTTTGTTATTTAAATTGATTTTAGAACCCAATTGGTTATTTTTCTAAGAAAACTATCCAATCATTTTCCCTCATTCATACATAGGAGATTAAATTAGTGAATTATTTCTCAGAAGTTTTCCATTTCGATTAATCTATTCATTTTTGCTTCCGGTTGAAACAGTTTACCTTTCAATTTAATTTTATGATTTTCTTTAAAGCTGTCACTCAACAAATTGGGATAGAATGTTTAAGATTGCATGTGTTTTTATTTTCTATTCAGGATTAATTTGATTCGACTAATTTTACCTCCATTTCAATTAGGTGAATTTTTTAAGCAATTATGTTGCAAGACACTTAAAATTGAAGAGCTTAACAAAATGGAAAAAAAAAACATAGCTTTGATTATATATAAGCTTAAACTAGTATACCTCGACCCACATTTGTTTTTAATGTTATGGTGCATTAGGCAATTCACTTATCATATGAAGCAAAACTTTGTAGACCAGTTCAATTTCGATGGATGTTCCCTATTGAAAGGTAATTTATATTCCCTTCCACTTTTTAAAAAGTTGTTAGTTAGTAACAATTGTTAATGTTTTATATTTTGTTTAGGTTTTCCATAATCTCTGAAGTGTTATGTATATAATAGAGCTCAACCTGAAGAGTCTGTTACAGAGGCTTATATAACGAATGAATGCTTGACATTTTGTTTAGTGTATTTAAAGGACATTGAGATAAGATTTAATATACCAGAATGTAACTTTGATTTTCATCAAGATCGCAGCTTGTTATTTTTCTCCCAAAAAGTTAGCTCGTTTGATGTCAAAAAATTTATGGAGTTAACTTAAGAAGAAATTGATCGTTGGTATATTTTAAACAATTATTAGGAATTTGACATAAATATGGAGTATTTATATTACTTTTGCTTCAAAATTTCATGTAAAAATTTTAAGATTCAATCTATATTTCATGATCTCTATTTACTTTTTTAAATGGAAAGAACAAAGAGTTGATTCAAAGCAAAGGGATTGTTAATGTTGAAGAAAGGCATAATCTTAAGTTCCTATCATAGTTTAGGACTTGAGTAAGTTATGTATTGATGGAATATTACGAATTTAAGAAAATTTGTATGTCAAATTAACTTCCAATCTCATTTCTCCTATAGATGATATGGTTACATAACCGCAACATGCAAGAGGTGACAATGACATTATATTCTTTAGCTTGTGGGGCTCATATGTGTGGGAGAAATATACATGTTGCATTTTTAATAGTGTTGATTTTACATATAAGACCGAGACGATCGACTTAGAAGCCAAAATTGTGGGGTTGTTGTTGAGGGATGTCATGACGACAATTTTATTGACTTTTACCGTGTCATCTCTGAAATAATAGAGTTGCATTATGGTTTAATCTTACCGACAAGAAGGTGAATGGGAATGTTACTAGCATCAATATTAGTAACACATGGTATTATAATGATCCTTTTGTCCTTGCAAGTCAAGTAAAGCAAGTTTTCTACCTCAATGATATTGTATTGTGCAGTAATTGGAAGACTGTTTAAAAGTTTCAATACCAGAATCTCTTTAATTTTTATGAAAGGGATAATGGTCTAATCAATGAATATGGTGATGAATTTTGTCAAGAGATTGAATTGGAGTTGAATAATGAAGCCATTCGAATAGAAAATGTGTGTATATATATCATTATTCCTTAGGAGAATTATTGGAGTTATGTAAATATAGTGCCCTGAAAAGCAATTGAATTTACTTATAACTTAATTTTCTTCCAGTTACTTGTATAATGAAAATATTTATTATCAATAAAACAAAAGAGTTCGGTTTTTATGAGCATTATATATCTAGTCATAAGGTACCGAGATTCTTTTTTAAGTAATATACTTATAAATAAGGATGTAGGGGAAATATGTATATTATAAGAATCTAAAACAATGGATTCACAGTTGAATAATCAAGTTGGTGGCTTGATTATGGTTTAGATTGTATTGTTACGATTTATCTCCATTGAAGTAAAAGAGTTTACTTCAGGGGAATGATGAGTTTCATATGATGATAGTAGTTGACTATCGATAATGGCACTATTAAATGAATTTGGAATCACGTATATTTTTAAAGAATAAAGTGGACTGTTACTTTAATCATAAAACATACTGTTGGAATCCAACTGCGATCGAATCACGGGCGCAGCAGAAACAAAAATTTTACAGATTCTGAGTGGATCCCGATAATATATTAAACTTGAATAAAAATAATATTCGGATTAGAAATCCTACCTTGTTCGCTTTCCCGAGAAAAACTTAGAAATTTTTCTCTGAACGATCAATCAC
>JAOSBN010017738.1:0-17645 GCA_027563595.1 Erythroxylum suave | reverse complement strand
TGCAATAAAAACCAATTAGTGTGACAAAAACTCTTCCAATTGATATGAAAATATATGTAAATAAATGAGTTTGTCAATCATGTTCATATTTTGTTTTACACAGCTTTAATGTAATGGCACCTGGTAGAAATAAGAGAGAGAGGGTGGTAACAATCGAAGAAGTTCCTCCTACACAACAACTAACTCAATTTGACCCCATCATTCAACAACCAACAATTGCATCCTTGAATGAAGACAATCAGTAGCAACCTTTACCAACATCGTCTGTTAGTCATGAGGGATCTTCAAGTCTGTTATTGTTAACCAAGCATATTTATATTAATGCTGAAATTACTCATTACATGTTTAGTATGTTTTTCTTATTATGATTTTTTTATTTTCAAGTTCCACTCCTGGCATTAAAAAGTGAGGTAGAAGTATTATAGAAGGAGTCGAGTTGCAACGGATGAATGTTGCAATAAGCAACAAGTTGTTTGTGACAATTGACCCCAAACAACGTCGCCCTCTAGATAAGATCCAATCTGCAAAATTGTCCAGTGAGTTGGGCGTCATTGTGAGGAATGAATTACCTTGCCTTCAACATGTCAGGTAGTTAAAGGAAGACAATTTTCTCCAAAATGCTTTGGACAAAGTTTCGGTAATATTTCAATTCATTTGATTGTATGTATTGTAATTTTACTTAACAAAAACAGTAACTTAACTTATATGTGTTCTTCACAAGTGAAATTCAATATTGTTGATATTGTCGACAAGCTTGAGGTTTCAGGTTGTTTTAGTTCACTGTTGAAACAAAGGGTGAAGGATCATCGATATAGAATTCATAAATATTACCGTCTTTCCCTTCCGATGAGGAAGCAAGGAGACATGTTCTGGAACGGGTGACTTTAGGAAATTTGAGTGAAATGTATGATTATTGGGCCTTAGCGAAGGTTCAGGTTTGTGTTTTTTCTCTTCATATTTCCTTCCATTAATTTTGTTTATACATTGCATGACTACTTCTCTTAATTTAGGAAAAGTGTGAGAAAGCCAAGGTGAACAAAGCAAAAATGAAGACTCCTTCTAACACCGGCATTGTTCAAAAATTTGAAAGTGTAACATTTTCAACTTATTATTCTATTTTTTAATACAATAAATTTTTTTATCCTCTAATTTTTTAAATTCATATAATGGAGTCAAACACAACTCCAAGGACAAGAGTGTGATAGGATCACATTCTATAAGCTAACACATTAGAAGGAAGGTCAAGGCTGGATGTCTAAAGAGGCACAAAGTAATTATGTAAGTACAAACAAATTAATATTACAATTTATTTTTCTACGTAATACTAAGTAATAATCTTTTAGTTAACTCGATTTTGTACTTTAATTGTAGGACAAGATGCAGGAGTTGTTGCAAACATCACTGTCTGAGGAGAATCAGCCCAATGTCGATGACATTTGCAACAATGTTCTTGGTACAAGATCGGGCTACACCAAAGGTCTTGGTTATGACCTTAAGCCTGTTGGTGCGTCTTCGTCACGACTAGCATATGTCATGGCACTTCAAGAGGGGAACCAGGCACTGAAGACTAAGTTACAATGTACAGAAGAGAAGTTAGATCATAATGTAAAAGAAGTGAATAACCTTAAAAAGATGGTCAAACAATTACTAGGCTCAAACTATGTCAGTAGTAGTGATGACGATAAGGAGTCTTGGTTTGTATATGGCATGTAATTATTCTTTTAATATAAAATGCATTCCATTTTTAATGTTTATTTTATATAAAATGTAATTAATTTATATTTCAAAATGTCTTAAACTTTGTAATAAGTTAAAATAAAATTGTTTTTAACAATTATAATAACATTTTTGTCATTAAAAAATATTAGTTACCAAAACAAAATCGTCGCAAAATGTTATTATCTACGTTTACTAAAACGTCTTTAAAAATATTTACCTACAACAAGAAATTAGTAGCTAACACTATTATGCTACAAAGACATAATCGTCACTAAAAAGTATTAGCAACTAAAAAAAATCGTGACAAAATATTGTTACCTACATTTACAAGAATGTCTCTAAAAACATTTACCTACAATAAGCAATTAGTAGCTAAAACTATTATGTTAAAAAAATTGTCAATAAAAATAATTACCTATGACTACGGTTTAGTAAGTAAAAACTTTATCTATGAATCATATACATCGCAAAATCCTATGTACGACATTCTTCATTCTCGTTGGTTATATGTTTTACCGACGAAATTATTGTGTATCCAAAACCTTTTTGCGACGATTTCAAGAAAATGTCGCAGATATTGTTTTGCTACCGGAATTTAGTAACCATTAGGGTGATGATTATTTTTTGTTACAAATATTAATTTGCGACAATGTTTTAATATTTAGCGATGTTTAGTTTCATCGCCAACAAGCATAAATGTTGTAGTGCCATCGTCATTCCCTACTAAATGTGAGGAGCAAAATTTGCCTTTCTTAGGTAATAAATCAATATGAGGAGCAAAATTTGCCTTTTTTTCTTCTTAAAATAATGCAAATTTTGCTCTTTGTCTATTGCATTTTTCAAGGGTTCAAGTTACCCCAAAAACATTCTTCATGCATAGAAAATTGGCAAACTTGACGCCAACTTTATCTCGGACATTTTTTTCACCGTCCCTTTGTACTTTTCCGCCGTTCTCTCGGAAGCGTCATGTCTTTTTCTTAATATGCATTCTCCTCAACAAATTATAGTTCTTCTTTTCAATATTCTAGAACTGTAGCCTCAATTTTTCATCCAAAAATTTTTATTTACCCTTTTAGAAAATAGTCGAAATCTAAGGTGACTCTTGAATAAAGATGTGTTTGAACATTTCCTAACGCAAAGATTGCATATTTTTAAAAGTGAATACATAAATTTTCATCAAAGATTTAAGCTTTCACTAGTTCTCTAAAAAGATCTCCATGTCTTTAAGTATATGGTCATGAGTAGCGTCATGTTAAGACTGTAAAGGCATAGAAATTTGAGGAAATATAAGGCTGAGAGGGAAAGCAGAAGGATTGGAGAAACAATGAGAGGTGGGGTTCAAAACGAAATGTAGATTCTTGAAAGGTGGTTTAAGAAAGATTTTAAAGAGTTTTGGTGAGTCCATAGAATATGTTGAGTGTTGAATTTGAGCTGTGTATCCCATAGATAGAAAGACCTATAATGGCAAACTAGTTATGAACGTATAGGAATGAGGAGTGAAGAAGGAGAAGGAAGAGAGAAGTATATAGATTATTTACCTAAAGACAAAGAGTCTCTCCATACCATCGGGTAAGGCACTACTACTGGACCCTTTTGCCAATTGGACGTGCAACTGACGATTCAAATTGCCTTTTACTTAAAGAGTCTAATGACTTAACATTTTCAAATCTTTTAAAAGTTCCAATAAAAAATTGATAATATTTAACTTTGAATAATTTACCTTTTTGAAAGACAATATGATTAAATTTAGATAGTGTAAAACATACCCATAGAACCATCTTCTGGTAATGCCTTAGCTTCAGGTATACTTTAAAATGTTCATTTGACCATTGATTTCTATATGATCCCTTGATTAGTAGCTTGTGATGTATTTGTCAAATAGTTCTTGGCTCTCTCTTTGTGCCTTCTTAAGACAATATACAAAGATCCCCCAAATTTTATTAAACTAAGCCCATAGGTTTGCCCACTTTATAACATTGACATTTTGGACTTTGAAATTTGGAAAGATTTTCACTTGGATTATTGTGAAAACTTTCAATATTATTTAATTGCAATTTTCTTGTTATAAACCTTCACTTGTTTACCTTCATGCTCTTTATTTTTATATTCACGTGCGTAAGATGAGCCTTTGCCAACTGAATTGAAGAGATATTCTTATATGTTATGCTTTGAAACTATATTTGTATAAAATGTTCAACATGAATAAGATCACCACATAATTATTATGTCTATATTTTTGCATTGTGAATAAAATTTTGGATAAAATATTTTAGTAATTAATTACTAAGGTTTAGTCACAACAACTCTAATTATATAAATTTATATATTTATGTACTTAATCACATAAAGAGTTGAGACATGTAATTGTAGTTAATTATTTTAGTATAATAAAATTTATCCAACTTAAATTTTTATTATATTTGAATGATTAATTAGGATGAAATATCAAATTATTTTTTTAATTTTCCCAAAAATATTAGGAATTGGAATATAATTTGGTAATTTTATCATAAATTTTAACAAAAATAAGTTTGAATTAAAATTTTACCTAAAAGGAATTTTTATTTAATTTGACTTATGTCTTTTAAGATATATTTTGACATTGGTGACACACATATATAGTTTGTTAGTCTCAATTTATTGATAAGTAGCATCTATGTTTAAATTATGCAATTATTTAAAAAGTTAGTTTCTCTGATACAAGTTGTAACATTCTCAATTCTAGCGGTGAAAACTATAAGATGGCAGAAGAGAATTCTTCTTTATCCGGGGTGGATGGATATTGACTATGCTATCTAGAAGGATGAAACACTGAGGCCAGCCTATAGCTAAAATTACTTTTATGAACATTGGAAGCGATCTAATCTCCTAAAGTGTGATGTTCATAAAAATCAAAATTTTTGCTAGCATTCGTGATTTGTAGAACATCATTGAAGGCTATTGATAAGCAATTCGAAACTTCAGACAAAGCACCTACAAGCATCCTGATTATGAAGTTTTCATCTGTAAGACTCATTGGTGTCCAAGATATACAAGAGCACATTATGACGATGAGAGACATTGTAGCAAAGTTAAAGAAACTCGAGGTTGAGATGTCTGATTCTTTCCTTATGCATTACATTTTGAACACCCTTCCACCACCATATGGACCTTTTAAAATATCTTGTAATACACATAAAGATAAGTGGTCAATAAATGAATTAATGACCATATGTACTTAAAACAAAGGGAGACTGTTGATGGAAGAGGCAGAGAGTTTGCAGAGTGGGAAAGAAGAAAAATGAAGCCAACTTAAGGGGAAAGGTAAAATACCTACTCAAGGTGACATTAAGAAGGAATCTATGTGCTTTTTTTGCAAAAAAAGAAGGATTATGTTAAACATAAGGAATGACTTGAAAACAAAAGTAGTCTCACTAGTTTGCTTTTAATCTAATACTATTGAAGTTTGTCATGATACATAGTGGATTGATTTTGGTTGTACGATCCATATTACAAATGAGTGACAAGATTTGCAAAACCCTTGGAAGTCAGTGGGAAGTAAGCAATATATCTTATTCAGAAGTAAGATGCATTTACATATGAAGGTTGTTAGGGATTGTAATTTAATTTTATTTGCTAATTTTATTTTAAAATTAGAGAAGAAATTTTATATTCTCAATTTTTCTAAGAAATTGATTTTAGTTTCAAGACTTATGCCTTTTGGATGTTCCTTTTATTTTTATATGAATCTTTAAAGTTAAGTTATAAATTTGAATTTTTTAGGAATGGTGTATTATTTGATGGTCTTTTTCGTTTTAATTTACAAGATAATACCTATTACAATGCACACATGTTCATGCTAAAACAAAATGTTGTGATATGGATGAAAATTCCTTCATGTTGTGGCACCAAAGATTAAGATATATCTCCATGAAAAAGATTACAAGTTTGGTGAATGATGGAGTCTTTAGTACTTCGGATTTTACTGATTTTAAAACTTGTATAGACTGTGTAAAGGGAAAGCAGACCAACAAATCAAAGAAAGGTGCCTAGAGAAGTTTATACATATTAGAGATCATACATATTGATATTTGTAGTCCAGATATAGACTTGCATGGTCAAAAATGCTTCATCCAATTTGTAGATGATTACTTACGATATATGTGTCTCTACTTGCCTCATAACAAAAATGAAGCACTCTACTTTCAAAATACTCAAAGTTGAAGTAGAGAAAAAACAAGGTAAGTAAATTAAGATCATGAGATCTAATAGAGGTAAGGAATATTATGGTAGATATATAGAAGTTTGACAAGAACCTGGTCCATTTGTGAGGTATCTTCAAGAAAATAGGATAGTAACCTAATAAACTATGCCTAGATCTTCATACCAGGATGGTGTGGTAGAAAGAAAAAACTGAACATTATTGGACATGATATGAAGCATATTGAGTAGATCCAAACTTTCTAAGTTCTTGTGGATTGAAGCTCTTAAGACAATGATGTATATATTAAACCATGTACTAACCAAGGCTATTTTAAAGATGTCATGTGAGCTATTTAAAGGTTGGAAACTAAGTTTATGACATATATGCATTTGGGGATGTCTATTTGAAATAAGAATTTATAATCCATAAGAGTAGAAATTAGAACTAAGGATGATCAATGGGTATTTCATTAGATATGTTGAAAGGTCTAAAGGATATAAGTTTAATAGTCCATCACATCACATTAGAATTGTGGAATCAAGAAATGTAAAATTTCTTGAGAATGACTTGATTAGTGGGAGGGATCAATTTCAAGATATAGTTTCTGATAATGATCATATGGATATTCAACCTTCCACCTCAAACAATAAAGTGATTGTCACTCACAATGTTCCTCAGGTTCAAATAGACGTTGTATAACCAATTGTTGAAATTCAATAGCCAACATTCAACATAAATGACAATCAAGAAATTCCACAAGTTGCTAATAATTCAGTAGATCTAGTTATTTGGGAATTACTTGAAAGCATTCACCAACGAATTAAATAGCATACTCTACAGGGGATTTTGGTGTAACATTAAGGAGATATACTATAACAAGGAAATAATCTATTACTAGTGATTATGTTGTATAACTATAAGAATATGACTACAATATAGGAGTCAAGAATAATCCTAAAACCTTTTCATAAGCCATGAGTTGCAAAGAATCAAAGTTATGGTATAATGACATAAAGGCATAAATAAATTCCATGAAGAATAACGGTGTTTGGGATCTTATTTAGTTGCCTCAATAAGCAAGACCCATAGGCTACAAATGGGTATTTAAAACAAAGAAAGACTCACTAGACAAAATTGAGAGATACAAGGCAATAGTCATTGCTAAAGGATTCACTTAAAAAACAAGAAATTGATTACACAAATACATTTTCTCCTATGTCTAAAAAGGATTCACTTTGTATAATTTTGTCATTGGTTGCTTATTTTGACATGAAATTGCATCAAATGAATGTGAGAATAGCTTTTTAAATGGTGACCTAGAGGAATAGGTTTATATGAAACAACCAGAAGGATTCTCCTCTAGTAATGGTCAGCATTTGGTTTGCAAGCTTAAAAGATTCATACATGGATTAAAATAAGCATCCTTCTAGTGGTATTTAAAATTCCATGATGTAATCTCATCATTTGGTTTTGAAGAAAATATCATGGATCAATGTATACACCAGAACATTATTGGGATTAAATTTTCTTATATTATATATGGATGACATATTACTTATAAACAACGATAGGGGTTTGTTACATAATATGAAACAATTTCTCTCTAACAATTTTGAAATGAAAGATATAAGTGATGCATCTTATGTCATTGACATTCAGATACATTGAGACAAATTCAGTGGTATTTTGGGTTTGTCTCAAGAAACTTATATTTATAAAATTTTTCAAGAGATTTTAGATGAAAGATTGTTCACTAACTGTAGCTCCCATTGTGAAAGGTGATGCGTTTAATTTGGACCAATGCTCAAAAAATGATTTTGAAAGGGAAAACATTCCATATGCTCATGCAGTCGGAAGCTTGATGTGTGTTTAGGTTTATACAAGACCTGACGTTGTGGCAGATATCAGAGTAACCCATAATTAGATCACTAGAGAGATGTAAAGAAAGTATTAATATACCTTCAAGTGACTCAAGATTACATGCTTATGTACAAACTAACAGACAATCTAAAGGTAATAAGGTGCTCAGTTTCAGATTTTTCTAAGCGTGTTGATTCACAGAAAACAACATCAAGTTACATTTTCATGTTTGCTTATGGAGCCATATCTTGGAGGAGTGTCAAACAGTTTTTGACTGTTAGTTCTACCATGAAGGTTGAGTTTGTTTCTTATTCTGAGGCTAAATCACATGATGTATGGTTAAATAGTTTCGTCTATAGGCTGAGACTCATGGATTCCATTTCTATGTTATTGAGAATGTATTGTGATAATTTAGCTTATGTTTTTTTGGCTAAAAACAACAAGAGTGGTAGTCGAAGTAAACATATTGACATTAAGTATTTATCTATAAGGGAATGTGTTAAGGAAAAGAAAGTAGTTATTAAACATGTTAGCACTAAATTGATGATAGTTAATCCTTTAACAAAAGGCATGCCACCAATGAAGTTTAAGGATTATGTTGTTAAAATGGGATTGGTTCCATTATATAGTTTTCATTGTATGAACAATGTTGTTTTCGTGAAACTCTTTATTGTTTTCTTATGTTATGGTGCACATTATTCAATTTTGAGAAATTTGATTATTTTGGATATGGAATAAACATAGGTTTTATAATGCTACCACATTCAAGTTGATACAAAATATAGTATATTGTAATACATGGAAGATAATATTCAACCACTAGAGGACCTATTGCGATGATTCATATATTATATTTGGATTGGATTAGGATTTGATATCAAGTTAAACATATGAACTAAGTGGGAGAATATGATATATTTTCCGGATTCTGGTTTAATACTCATAAATGATCCAATGTTATGTAATTAGTAGGTATTAATTTCCTTTTTTTTGGTACTAACTATCAATGTACTAAATGGGAGTACATTGATATAATTTTCTTGCAGAGTTTTGGGGAACTTAAGCTCCTTTTATTCTTCAAAAAAGAACACGATCAATTATTAGAACTGAGAGCGTAGAAGAATTCCAAAAAGTGCAAACTTTTTAAGCAAAAGCATCAATGGCAGGAGGTATATCGATTTCTTCCGCATTTAGTTTATTTGTTAGTATAACATGTATATATTTATTTAAAATTATTACAAGATATATTACTGTTAAATATATGTTGAATTTGGATTACATGATAATCTCCAAAGGTTGAGAATCGAACGATTTTTAAAAGATCAAATAGAAAATACTTTAGATAATATATAAAAGTACTTCAAATAATATTTGTTATGCAAATTCGAGTAGGAATGATTCAATAATATTTTTGTATATATTTGTTTCTTTTTCCTGAAGATGTTGGCTACAAAATGATAAAGAAATATTTTCAAATGCTAATTGTCAGGCCTTAAGATTTTGGCTACTGGGTTTTAATGAATATAATGTATCTTAAGGTAATGAAACGTTCCTACAACTAATAGTTCATATATACATGAAACATGAGAATGAAAAAGGGTGAGATACTTATAAGTGAATTAATATAAATCTCTTTTGGTGTTAAGGTATTGACTTCCTACAACTTTGCTAAACAAGCCTACTTTCATCACAACATAATAAAGTGTTAAAACAAATGAATTCGTATTTTCAACAATTGAATACCTTCATTATCTTTTTACAAACCAAAAATTCCAAGCTACATGTACTTATTACTTTGGAGCACTATCGAGATCACTATCACATGTAGTAGCTTCTCCTCAGTCATGTTCAAGATGAATTATTATGAAAGTGAGCCAATGCTTTGTCTGTGTCATTATCATAAATTAGTAAAGCTTCTGTTACATTATTAGACTAGAAGCTCATATCTTATAGAAGTGTAAAAGCATTGGCGAACTCCCAAACCTAAATGTTATGGAACACAAAATTGCATCATTCATTAAAACTTCTTCCAGAAGTCATTCAAAGAATAACTTCTTCCATAAGTCATTCAAAGAATCATACCACACCAAAAACCTCCAAATTTTTTGTATGTCCTCTGTTCAATAAAAAAGGAAAAAGATGATATATCTTCTATTCATACTCATCAACAGTAAGGTCTTTTATGTATGTAATGGTGTGCACAAGGTCAGATATTATACATACTATTGAAATAGTGAGAGGATTTTTATCAAATCTAGGGAATGTTTTATTTTTAAAAGTTAAAAGGTATTAAATTAATTAATGAAAAAATATTCATCCATCACATCTAAAGAGATAGAAAACTAAAGAGATTAAAAACGTCTACAACTTATAAAGCAAAACAACTCCGGATAAACGATTTGGAAACATCGATGTTGGTGAAACGATAGAGAATGCTACTTAGGGTAAAAAAGGATGCCTCTTATGGATGTTGCTCCATAATTTTCCAAATTAGGTCAATGCTCGAGTCGTTCTCCCTCTTTTCCACAGGAGATTATGAAAAGGTAGTGATTTCTGTCATATATGTGTTACTTTGTCTTCCTCTTTGTCAAAGTAATCTATGATTTTTGTTCCCCGCGAATCCTTCTTGCTATTTGGGTATGACTGGACTGGGTGTGATTTTACGCCAATAGCCACTTTCAGTCTTTCAAAGTCAGAGGAGAGCAGCCTCACAAGGTAAGAGATTTCAACCTCTCCATGGTTTCGATTAGCACTGCTCTTCTTTATGTAACTAATTGCTGTTCCACTCTCCTCAGTTGATGCATCCGAATTCTATGATGCGTGCAAGAGTCTTCTTTCAGCTATGTTACAGTCAGGCCTCTTCATTAGACAGGTACTCTTTTTTTTTCTTTTAAGTACTCCAGTTCAATATTTAGTAGTTAATTCTCCATGAAAGTGCTAGGTGAGGGCATAAATCTTCTGACTTAGTAGAATAAAGAATTTTTTCTCTGATTCCACCAATCAAAGATTTAATAACCTCTTCCCTTTTGCATGTCTTTTGTCAGAATTCGCCTGTTATTTCTTTCTCGCCAAATCTCCTTAATGGAGGAGGCGAGAGAGATGACATATATATGCTCAGTATATTTTGGAGTGTGGGTCAGCTTCACTAGCCATTCGATGGCTTTTGAGAGAGTTGTACCTGTATTAGAAATGAAATTTAGTGCCTTTATCCCTCCCAAATGAATTGTGAGTAGGGGCATTTGAACAATAAATGCTTCCTTATTTTTGATTCTCTCTCAGATAGGATACAATCTAAGTTGTTGGTTATGAAGTGTAGTCTATCTATAATGCTTAATCTATTGAGCACTGTAAGCCATAAGATGATTGAGTAGCTCAGCATTAAGGGCCTGTGCCATACTATAGGAAACCAAGTTTGACCTGGATTGATGCGACTCTGCCATTTCCCTAAATTTTGTAGTGTTAAAATTGTTAGGAGGCAGATTGAGACAATGAAAAATATCCTCCCTTTATATGTTTGGTAGATAGCTAGGTATCAAGTGTTGTAACTCAGCTAGGAAGTTCCACTGACCCCTTAGTATTAAGGAATTGACCTTTGCATTGATAGGAGCATCAGACCATAGTTGAAGTGCCTGAGGGTGTCTAATCAGGGATCCTTGCTTAGTCCAATTGTCAAACCATAGATAGGCCTGTTCTCTATTCCCAAATCCAGGGAATGTTCATAGGGAAATAGTGAAATATATTCTGAGATACTAGAGAAGCACGTTAAAGTGCTGTTTGTGTTCTTATAATGGGGAGCCAACTCTAGAAGATTTACTGATACATATATAATTGAAGATCTTGATAGAAGAAAATTCATTTCCGGTTTTCTATTTAAGGACGAAGAATTATTTTCAAATGATAATTGTTGCCCTTGGGATTTTGGTTACTATCGTTTAATGGAAATGATGTATCTTCAAGTATACCAAAAAAAAAAGAATTATTAAAAATTTTATCAATTTCTTATAAATTGACATGTAAATAAATGATTTGGGAGAGTTTGCTAAAGAGAACCACTTTTTAGGTTTAACGAGTATAGAATACCATAACACTAACACATTATAAAATGATTGGAGTGGCTGTAGAATAACTCTTAGTTGAATTGCAGATGGGTAAAGGATAGCAAATTAGATCAATTGCAATATACTAGACAAAAGCTAACTATTGCTATTTCTCTAACGTTGCCCCGCTTAAGCTTGCAGCAGTTTGCGTCTTAATGACTAAGAATTATGTTATAGCATTGTGTAGATGTTTCAAAACATGAGAAATTTTGGAAAACCCGATTCTGTGATGTTTGCTTATCTCCTATCTATCGGTGCCTCAAAGGGAATGATTTAATATGGAAGCCAGCTATATGGACTTCTTTCTATTGTAGGTTACAATTTGAGCCTCCGATAGCAAACACATTTAAGGCTATGTGTTCAAAATGTGGTTATTTGATTAATGCTCAAAAAGTGTTTGATATGATTCCTTATCTATTTTGTTGGCATAGAATGGGATGGTTGTTGGATATGTACAAAATGGTATAATAGTTTAAAGAAATGATTTCAGGTGGTGTTACACCTGACTCTACAATGTTTTCTAGTTTCCTTCCATCAGTTACTGATTCAGAAAGTATAAGAGAAGCTAAGAAAAATTCATAGTTATATAGTAAGATATGGTGTGGTTTTGGATGTGTTCTTAAAAAGTGCATTTATTGATTGTTGAGTATCTAGCCTTATTTTGAGAGTTTCGGTGATCATATATGGCTTTATGGTTTGTGTCTTGACTTATACGACTATGTACATCAACCATGTAAGTCTTTGCAAAGGTGTAAAGATATACAAGTATGTGTGGAGACCATGTACCAATATGCTATGAAAGACTTTGGGCTTAGATGACTCATCATCAATGAATAGAGATTAAGGAGAGTTCTTGGATGATATGACCAATGTTTTAAAAACCGAACTGAACATCGAACCGGTTGAAAGAAAGGTTTAAGGTTTAAAGGTTCAATCGGTAATGAACCGCTATAAAACCGATATATTATAAATAAGAAGTAAAACTTATAAGAATAAGTAAAAATAAAATATTCTATTGAAATAAAAAATACACTAATGTCTATTATTATATAATGAACTAATAATAAAATACACCAATGTCTTCAGTTGGAATTGCCCTCTTTGGCAACTTGTCAGCTAACTTTGAAGCAATGTCATGCCTAGGAGAAAGAGGAAGTCATAAAAGGGGTCTATGTGCATCTGCAAGTTTGGCTGAATCATCTTTAACCACCATTTTGGGAGCTCCAACAATGGCCCTTTGTTCACCAGTTTGAGCATTAGCAGTTCTTGCAGATGAGGCGAAAACTTTTCTTAATACCAGAGCAGAATTGCCATTGGATAATAGTGTAGAAGAAACAACTATGCCTGCCCCTTGCCTACCGTTAGATAAATGACCAGATATTTCTTTTTCACTTATGGAAGAAACAAAAGTTTTGCTAATAGCTTTTCCAGTTTTATAGTCATCTTTTATGAGATCTTGTTTTTATGTTTTAGCAACTGCTCTAACTCTATAACATTTTCTAGTTTCCATCTGTTAATTATTGATTCAGCAAGTATCAGAGAACCTAAGGAAATTCATAGTTATATACTAAGATATGGTGTGGTTTTGGATGTGTTCTTAAAAGGTGCACTTATTGATTGTTAAGTATCTAGCCTTATTTTGAGAATTTCGGCGATCATAGATGGCTTTATGACTTGTGTCTTGACTTATACAACTGTGTAGATCAACCATGTAGGTCTTTGTAAAGGTGTGAAGTTATATGAGTATGTGTGGAGACTACGTACCAATGTGCTATGAAAGACTTTGGGCTTAAATGACTTATCATCAATGGATAGAGATCAAGGAAAGATCTTGGATGATATGACTAATGTTTTAAAAACCAAACCGGACATTGAACTGGTTAAGGTTTAAAGGTTTAACTAGTAATGAACTACTATAAACCGGTATATAATAAATAACAAGTAAAATTTATAAAAATAAGTAAAAATAAAACATTTTATTGAAATAAAAAACACCAATGTTTATTGTTATATAATGAACTAATAATAAAATATACCAATGTCTTCAGCTAGACTTGCCCTCTTTGGCAACTTGTCAGCTGACTTTGAAACAATGTCATGCCTAGGAGAAAGAGGAAGTCGTGAAGGGGGTTTATGTGCATTTGTAACTTCAGTTGAATCATCTTTAACCACCATTTTGGGAGCTCCAACATCTACCCTCTGTCCACCAGTATAAGAGTCAACAATTTTTGTGGATGAGACAAAACCTTTTTCCTGATACCAAAACAGAATTGCCATTGGATAACAGGGTAGAAGAAACAACTATGCCTACCCCTTGCTTACCATCAGATAAATGACCAGGTATTTCTTTTTCACTTATGGAAGAAATAGAAGTTTTGCTAACAGCTTTTCCAGGATTATAGTTATGTTTTACAAGATCTTGTTTTAATGTCTTAGCAAACCCGAATTTCTTATTTGAACTTTTAACTAAACAGCAAAATACGGTATTAAATAATTTTCATAAAAAATCAAGTATGTGATTAGAATATGGCATTAAATAATTTTCATAAAAAAATCAAATATTTGACAAACTTTTAAAGATTATGAAAACGCAGACTAAAAGAATTTATTCTTGGACAACAAAAAAATCATGATTAGTCACTGATAAGTACTTGAAAATCTGATGCCAAATCTATAGCAAAATGATCCAAACATTTTCTTCCTTTGGAGTTTATACAACATGATTGTAGTGTGCTCTCATTTGTGTATCAATCATAACACACTGGAAAGTGATCAATTGCAGCAAAGAGAAAATTCATCCAACAACACTTTATTATTCTTTTAGTATTGTGCACAACAACATTTTATTATTCTTTTAGTATTGTACAAACCCTCTTTGGGGTCCACTGTAACATCAAATAGAGATTTTCTATTTATGGGTGCCAAATAAAGTAGCTTGGTCAACAATCCATTTAGCCAGTTTGTTCTTATGATAAATGTGTTACGAAAAAATAATCAATCTCTTGAATAACTTGACATCTACGTAAACTGAAAAATAGTATACACATTTACTCCAACAATAACCCATATGCTTTTAAACTGAACATTTTTTGCTTTTACTCCAATAACAATTCTTATTTAAATGGCACCAAAATAATCTTCCACTAATGTTACAGTAACATGGAAATATAAACTGAAGGAAAACCACATATCTACTAATAAAATGTTGAACGTATATCAAATCCATGATACTTTATTACAATGAGTTAAATCAAAACTCAATAGCATGCAGATGTAGAATAAAGAAACATTAAGGTACAAAGTAGAATAAGGAACTTATACTAATTTTGGTGATTATTTATAAGACCTTAGGGGAAAAAAAGCTACCCTCTTAAAGAGGGCAAAATCAACTCATCTTAACTTATGGTGGCAAGTCCTTTGCATCAGTAGAAAAAGGGAAGGTCAAAAGACAACTAACAAATTGATGAACTTAATCAGACCATCCCCACTTCCTAATTAAAGGTCTAAACAATATTGGCATACTGATATACAAATTTCTTTAGCGCATTTATTCAGTAAGGATTTACAAAAGGGAAAGAAATAAATTTCAATATGAAAAAATAGATTAAATGAGGAAGTAAAGTTCAAAACATTCCAAGAACCTTACTCTTGTTAAAATACAAAAAGCAGCTGGTCAGATGCTAACATTAATAAAAAGTAAATGGTTGGTGATCACAGGGCTGTCACTTTGTTATGCGAGTAAATTCAAAACAACAATTCTAACCTAAAGCCAATGAAACATATGCCTACTATATATAAGAAATTAGCCATAAAAGATAGAACTATATTAATTATTTATATTCAATAGAAGATGGAGTACCTTAGAGTCTCCAGAATTTTTTTGGGCAAGTCTACCCATGTTTTCATCTAATGCTCTATTTGTTGATTCATCCATTTGTTTTTTATTTTCTACTACTCTGGATGATCTTGGCTACAAAGCAATAGTGGAAGCAACCAATTGAACATCTGACCCATTAACCAATAAACCAACTTTCATCTTTTGATGTACTTGATCAGGTTTTACATTGGCGACATTTTTTGTTTTCCCTGGCTTAGAATTTGAAAATTTTGCTTTCGATATTTGTTCTCTAACTGAATTCCCAGATTCTACTGGATGGGTTAGAGTGACCAAAACTCTACCTTCAACAAAGTCACCTTGCGAAACATTTGGAGTATAATTATTTTGAGTTGACAAGTTATTAGATATAGACTTTGAAGGTGCCAATAGAGGCTTTATTTTAAGATATCTCCTTATCTATATTAAAAACTGGAATTCATAAACCTCGAGTCTACCAAATTTTGAAAACATTGCGGAATTGTATCAGTTGTCACTTGCTCTATCTTCTTCTTTTCTATCATTGTATCTCCAGTTCCTCCGATCGTTCTTCTCTATTCCCAATTGCTCTCTAGTTCTTAGGTATTCATCATGTCTTCTGCTATTTACTCTCTCCTCCTTTTGCTTTGACTTCTTGCTATAAACTTACACCCCTACCCTTACTTTTTCTTCTTTGAGAAAATTGATTCCTGCGTGTGACAGTCAAAGCATGTATTGAACAAGAGAAATTTGTTCTGAAATGTGGACAAAGAGACGTAATGATTTTGACAACAGTACTAAGTAAACTATAATAAGTTACAAGGTTAAGTTTTTACTTTGCTCGTCTAGTTCAATGACCTTGAGACTTGCTCCTATATGTGTAAACAATTGCTTGACCCTCTTACAATACCCACGGTAGGTTTTACTGTAAGAACAACCTAAAACACTAAAGCAATTACAAGTAAAGACAATAGCATCCTACCTCATCCAAGTTAAAAGAAAACTTAGAAAATAAAAGAACATATGATAGATGGATTTGTAGTTTTATAAACCTGAAGAACACTACAAGGGCAGAAGTTGACAACTCCTTAGGCTTATCAAGTGCTGTGTTTTTATCAAGTTCCATGCTTTTCTTAGTCAAACTCAGAAAGGAAACCATTTCCGTAGCTCTCAGTTCAGTTTTAAGTGGCCAAATAAACAAAAAGAGAGTAGAGCCAAAGATCGCCAAGAAAAGGTGTCCTCTGAAGGGTTTGGTGGCAAAAAGATGTTGTCCTTAGGTAGTTTCCTTGTGCTTTGTTTCTTCATTTATAGATGTGGTGCGAGATGGTAAAGAGAAGACAGTGAAATAGGGAGGAGAGGGTTCGATGAAATGAAGTCTAAAGTTTGCAAAGAAGAGCTCGATTTCTACATCTATGGAGGTAGTGAGAGATGGTGAAGAGAAGATCAGAAGATGGTGAAGAGAAGGTGGTGGAGAGGAGAGGAGAAGCCCGAGAGGTTCGATGAAATGAAACGTAAGTAGCCTTTAGTTATATCTATAGTTTTGTACGGTTGGATCGATTCGAAAAAAATTGGCCGGTTTGTTGATTAACCAACTGGTTTTAATACATAGAGGTTATTACGTGAAACCGAACAGGACCATTGACCGGTTCAAATTTTTCTGATAGGACTGGCCAGTCGGGTCCGGTTTTTAAAACCTTGGATATGACAGATAAGATCACATTAAAGATAAAGACTATATGGGCGGATCATTTGAAGATAGTAGAGTTCTTCATAAATATGAATGTATCATTTCTAGTTAAATATGATCTCTTATCTTATTAGTTGAGATGTAGATAAATTGTAGCACCCCCTCACCATAGAGTATACACCGGGACGCCCGTAGGTCATCCCGACACGTATCCCACGATGAGGTTGCACTACGAGCAGTCACTAA
>JAOSBN010017717.1:0-17648 GCA_027563595.1 Erythroxylum suave | reverse complement strand
CTGATAGTAGTTGACTATCGATAATGGCATTATTAAATGAATCTGGAATCAAGTATGTTTTCAAGAATAAAGTGGGTAATTACTTTAATCTTAAAACATACAACTTAAGCATTCACTTATTATGAACCACAATCTTTATGAGTGGTGAACTCGTATATGTTTCATTATAATTCTTGATATGATCAGAATGGATTTTTACAGAGTATTAATCCAGTGTCAGCATGTTGGAATTATTAATTGAAACATGTATCAGGGAACATTCACTTAAATAAAGAGTTTGTAATGATATCATCACTTCTAGATGTTTTAAGGAGATTTGGTGATCAAACTGGTGCCAGTAGTTTGATGGACTAGCTACCCATCAAATCTTAACACCAAGATGAGATCTTGTGTGTTAATCACCATATAAAGAAAAATGAGAGTTCTAGAAGGAAAAACCAACATAAGGGTAAAACAGTAAACCCTTTGTTGTGCGGATGGCTATAATAAGGTTCTAAATAGGGTTTGCAATTGGACATAGTTCTAAATAGGGTTTGCAATTGGACATAAAATATGTGTTCTCATAATATTTAATAGTTCAAGAGTTCAACTAATTGTCCTTAATGATATGACATTTAGTTAATAAGCTAGAATTAATTCTAATGAGACTAAATTAATTCTAGGATTATTGGAGCTTGAATTTTCAAAGACCAATAAGATTCCCTACTTGACTTTAAGGAAGATTATCAAGCTAAGTAAGAAATATAAATGGCGGTTGTAGAAGTCCATAATTGAATGTTGGGCTTGCACTAATTAATGGTTAATTAGAAGCCGGAATGTTCATTTAGAAATGGGCTAGACTTTGGTTTAATGTAATTAATTAGATTAATTATATTAAAACAAATTTTTTAAAGAAAGGAATGGACTGATTGTGCAGCTTCACATTTGACATTAAATTGCTACATAAAGATGGTCTTTATTATGGCTTATCATAATTAAATGGAGTTATGAACTTACCATTAAATGGTTTAATGGTTATCTTTTAAGGTTAGCATATAACTTATTAGCATTCATTGGATTAAAGAAGAAATATGTGCATTGGATGGACCGTCTTCCTTCTTCCATTTTCCAAAACTGAAATTGGTAGGTCATATTTAAGTTAATAGTCTTTTCATATAGCCATCTTAAAGATAAACGAGAAGAGTCTCATTTATTGGCTGCTTTATGATTGATTAAAGTAAGAAGTGATGCACTGGATGCTATTATCTTCCTCCATTCCATGCATAACTGAAATTGAGGGTGCAATTTGACTCTCTCTCTCCTTTCATGCATGAGTGAGCCAAAATTTGCATGAGAAGAGTATCATTTTTAGCTTATTTCTTCTAAGAAAAATCTTGTCCAAACATTTCTTCCCTTTCCCACCGAAGGATATTGTTAACCTGGTTGTCCTGGAAGAACAAGAGGTAAATCAAATTGGTTGAGGATACAACAACAAGGAGAGGAAATATTGAAAAAGAAAAGGATTCAAAAGCAAAGGCTTGGGATACAAGAAGAAGGAGAGGATAGCGCAACGAGAAATTAAAGCTTTAGCGAAGGAATCGGTAATATCACTATCTTTATATGATTATTATTACCCCATTACCATATCATGTATAGATTGGCATGATGATTTGGATATATCGCTTCCGCTGCAAATAAGATTTCTAAAAAGTTTTGAATTCTACTGGTTCTCTAAATATGACATGCTTTCTTTTCCCGATCCAACATTTTCTATATCACATTTTTTACACTTTTGTCTACTTCACTAATCTTCATTTAACTCCATTTGTTTCAAAATCCTTCATCTTGTTAATTATATCACCAAATTTGCTTCTTCCTACACCACTCACGCATGCATCCATTCATCTTCCTACACCACTCACTCATGCATCCATTTACACACATTGAAATGTACATGCATCCATTTATAAGTATTATAACATCATTAAAATGTCATTTGCACTACCCATAAAAGTTAAAAGCATAACTTTCTTGATTCAACAAAATTCTGGTAGTTGAGAGTGGTCAAAAGAGATTTGGGTGGATGGAAAAATAAGAATAGAGAGAAACGAAACAACATATGCACTGAAATGTTTACTTTACAAGGTTTAACATTAATGTGAGAATCAAACATATAAACCAAAGACATGGATTGAACAAGCTAGGTGTTTCGGTGATGACTAAACAAGAAGAAAGGGTAGATGATTTTGGTGAAGGCAAATAAGAGAGTTGTAGAAATTTTCCTTGCAAAAAATGTGACTTAGGTATCTCTAAGATACATTGCCATATGTCATCAAGGCATGTGATCCATTTTTCATCCATTTAAGGCTACCAAATGTCATATTTCTAATTGTCTTTCATTTCTACATTTTTCCTAGTCTAAAATACCTCAAATTTTTAGAAATTTCCAAAATGCCATCAAATATGCTAAATCAATTCTAGTACACACCAATTCAATTTTCAAGTCAAATAATCCACAATTTACATTTTAATCACATTAAAATCACTTATACCAGGAAAATGTCAATGAATGCAAGTAAAATAATTTTAATGAGTGTCAACATTATTCATGTGAATGAGTATGTCATATGATGCATGAAATGTACTTCTAAATTCTTGCTAAAATCTCATGTAAAATATCCTAGGGTTTTAACCTTGATCATGAGATACTAGGATGTTACACTTAAGGCAACAACTTTTATCTCAAAGATTCAAATGCAAGGAAAATGATAAACCTAGAACTAGTAACCTAATATGCAACCTACAAGATATGTCAAAATGCAATGCAAACATAAGCATCAAATAATTAGCCACTTACCTACCAAGCTACCTCCCCACACTTGAAGGTCACATTGTCCTCAATGTGTGATGAGATAACTACAAACAAAGAACACAATGCAAGTACCAATGCAACAGTCACAAAAGAACTAGAAACGAGCAAACAAACAAATAAAAAAAAACAACAAAAGAGGGAGTTTTGAAGCTAATGGAGAGGGTGGAGGCAATAAGGTGGGGCTGTCACGTGGAGTCCTTATATCTCCTAAGACTTGTGAATTTTTTTATGCAGGTACTGTTGTTGGTGTTAGAGTATGAATTGATATTGATCTATAAGAAAATTAATGAAGTTCATGATATATGACATAAAATGAAGGAAATTATGGTGTGATCATACTATTGAGATTCCTATCATCTGCGATTATGTTAATATCTAAATTATCCCCAGTTATAAGATCATTGAGATTGGACATCATTAATTTGGATAGACTAGGAAATGTCAAACTCCTTGATTTGATAAAGCAGTGGATCTCATAAACTGTAAACATGAGATGTTTACAGTTGAGATTTGGATGCTTACCAGAGGTAGTAAGTACATTGGATGACCTACTATGAGATCATCATATAGATGTCCTATTCTAACGTTAGTGTTAATCTCATCATAGCAATGGTGCGAGTATCCATAGACTCGAGGTTCTCAAGGATATCTTGGATACTGATTCTATGCTTTGACTCCATTCCTTGCCATGTAGAGGTCACTCATTGGGTGGTGATTGGGTGCAATTTATGGTATTTGAAGGTAATTGAGTAGCCAATAGAGGATATACAACTTTTGTGATAGCAGAAGATGATACCCACGGCTTGTTGTCGGGTTTATTACTTGGAAATCTTTGGCTAGAGTATATGTTTCATGAAGAATGTCTTCATTGACATAGAAAGTAATGAGTCCTAGGATGAGCATTGATATCACTTGGGCTAGATTTCACGTAGTCAGCATAGTGAGAGTTGACATTTTACCCATACTCATAACCATGTGGGGTCTAGTAAGGTGAAAAGACAAATTGCACAACAATTTTCTATGGGAGGGTTCGTGAAATGGTTTGTGATGAGCATGGGTTTGTTCATCAAACCACTCACTTTTTGATTAATTAGGGGTCATGATGTGTTGCCAGACACCACTCATGCGTTGCTTAGGTTAAGTGTTAATCCAAGTGTCCAACATAACTAGGAACCTAATGGGTCAAACGCATAAGAGTGAAACGGTTGTAAAATGAATTTGGATAGAGATCCATTATATGAAGAGCAATAAAATCAAATGGATCCCGATGGCATTTGGATATGTCCCGATGAGATCGCAATGTCAATATTGCTGAAATGGGTCTCTAATGTTTTTTCCATACCTGAGATCTGATAGGATCGATCTCAGCGTGACCGGACCACCTCAGCATGTGTATATATGTATAAAAGAGAGGTGTAATGTGGAAAATGACGGTTCTTTAAAGTTTTTCATTTATTGTCTTTAATTGATAAAAGACAAAAATGACGAAAAGATAAAAACGGAAAGTAAGAAGTAAGATGATAATCATTTAAATAGTTTCGTAACCCATTTTTACAAGATTCTGATCCATCTCTCTTCATCTTTCTCATCTTCTTCCTCTTCGTTCTATCCCACATTTTTTGGTATCCATAGAACAAAGAAGAGAGCTAGCACTCTTGTCTTTGTTCTACCCATTCTCAGATCAAAGAGTTTGAATTAGTTAGTTTCTCTGATCTTTGTGTGGATACTATTAAAGGCTGTATGTTTTGGTCATTATGGTTTGCGACAACCCAGTGAGTAGAAGATCAAAGAAAGGAGACTACTCACAAGGTACATGGTTATTATATGAGTGATTGATTTGCGTAAATGCCATGAATTCCTTTATATATATGTGTTATGAACATGTATGTGAATTGGAAATTTTCATCTAGGTTTAATGTTGTTTCCTTGTATAGGCATATAGATCTTGGAATTTGGGAATGTCCTAGAACAATGTTTTTTTGTTTCTCTGTACCGCGTGTATATGATGAATGTATCGAGATTTTCCAATAGTGGTATCAGAGCCCCCTATGCCCCGTATAAAGGAGAAAGCATAACATGTGTGATGCTACCAATTTGTTGTGCCAATTGTGCATTCTGATTGTGATGAATTCGAAATCACTATAGAGATATTTTTTTCGAAAATTTCTTATTCATTTTTTCTCATGAAACGTTTATAAATATGTGTGTGGAAGGAAAAAATTTATCAATGTGATTTGATATGGTTTTGCTAATTAATTCTCTACTATTTTGGTTGCTGTGTTTATGCTTATTATATGAACGAGCATGCTTGAAAATTAGAGAATAAATTCTATAGTTTTTTTTGGGATTTTATTTCACTACACTCTTTATAATATGTTTATAAATGTCTATGAAGATGGAAAAGTGTTTTAGAGGTGATTGAATATTTATTTGAGAATTTCTTGTGTGCTGTTGGGAATGTATGTGTTGAGGAACACAGATTCTGGATTGGCTTGGCTGCTGAGGTTGGTTCAGTTTTTCTTGCAAATAAATTCTTAATAAATTCATGAAACATTTTTGGAACATTTTGTCACCTCTTTAATTTTCTCATTGTTTATTGAAATTGTTTCAATAAAGACAGAACTGGACAGTTTTGAGAAAATTGTTGGACTTGGTTTGTTTGAAATGGTAATTGTGCATTTTTGGTTTCAATGCCTCAGATCATTTTTTATGTGTTTAGAAATATATTAATTTGATATTGTATGTATTCCAAATTGATTTGCTTAAAATTGGGTTTCCAAAAATTTTGGGATGTCAAATATGTCATATTAGTGTCTCGTTGGTATATTCAGTTGTCTTGATTGTTTTGGCCATCACAAGTTATGTGACAAGCATTGGTGTAGTCTTGATGAAGTGGAGATTACCTAGAGATATAAGGTGATAGTTTGATGTTCTCAAATTATTTAGAAATCTAAGAGATTAATATTGTATTAATCTGTTTCGAGTATTTCATGTCTTGTATGACTAAATATGGTAAGCATGATACAATTAAATTATTTAATTGGTACATTAGAGTAGAGGGTATTACACTTAGTATATTGATATTTTGAATTAGAATAGAAAACATACGGATTTAGAAATTAGCCGATTCCAACATTAGAGAACAATTCGGTTCAAGAGTTGAATTGAATGTCAAATCTTTAGATGCATAACACATCACAACCTATAGAAGAAAACCTTATGAGGTGGTTCCATTAAAGAATGGATGCTAGGGTTGGTTGGGTGGGATGATGGATGATTATGGATATAAATTCAATGTGATTGACGAAATGTCCTAAAATCATACCAATAGTCATTGTGACTATAATCCTATGACTTAAATGAGACTAGAATATGAAATCCCTCACATATAATTTGAAAACTATCACCTTCCATTAATGTGGGTAGAACGATAATTCTTTTAGAGTTAAGGTTGTTGGGTAAACCTAAGCGCTCTCTATACAAATATGTTTGAACAATGGAAATAAGATTTTTGGATTAATGTTAGTTTTCACTAGAAGCGTTGATTTATTGAGTAAACTCAAGGTTAGCATAGATAGAGGTGCAATTGGGTAGCATACATCAGATGTACGTGCATTAAAAGTTGATAACCCAATGTTTGTGCATACATCATGAATTGATAGCTCTAAATGATAGCTGCAACTATGATAAAATTGATATGATTGATATCTACTGATTGACCTAAAGTGGCTTGTTGGGTAAACCTGAGGTCATTCTTACTAATATTTATATTCTAACATTCTTTCTCTCTGCACGTTTAGGTTGATTCGAGATGTCTTGTAGTGTGAATTTGCACTTACTTATGGATTCTAATAAATTGACTGGACCCAATTTTCTTGATTGGCTGAGAAATCTGAGAATTGTTCTCAGATTTGAGGAGCTAGGCTATGTCCTAGACGTTCTACTTCCTGATCCTCCTACTGCTAATGTTTCTGATGAGGATCAGAAACGATATCTTAAGAATTTCAAAGATAGTGACATGGTTACCTGCATTATGCTGGCCTCTAAGTCACCAGAGCTACAGAAGCAACATGAGTCTATGGATACCAATACCATAATGTTTCATCTTAGAGAGCTTTTTGATGACCAAGCTCGGTCTGGAAGGTTCAAGGCCTCGAGGCTGCTCTTCACGACTAAGATGGCTCCGAGGACATCTACAGTGCAACGTTCACTAAAGATGAATGGTTTATTAAAAGGTTGGCCACCTTGGGTTTTGTTATGAACTATGAATTAAGTATGGACTTAATTCTGGTTGGATTGTCTAATAGTTATTCATAGTTTGTGTTAAATTATCAGATGAACCAAATCTCCACGATAATCCTTGTGTTGATCAATCTACTCAAGACAGTAGAGTAAGCCATCAAGAAGGATAGCAAGCCAGTGCTAGTGGTGAACTCTTCTTCTTCTGGTTCAAGAAAAAAGAACCTAAAAAAGAAAAGGTCCAACAAACTAAAAGGAAGTACAGCTAAAAAGAAACTCAAAGAAACTGCGCTGAAAAGAACTTGCTTTCATTGTGGTAAGACTGGCCACTAAAAGTGAAACTATAAAGTCTATCTGGATTCCTTGAAGAAAAAGCAGGCATCAGATGCCCCGGCTCCTTCAGGTATGTTTGTCATTAAGTTTAATATTGCTTCTGATCATAATATATGTGTATTAGATACTGGTTTTGGCTTAAACATATGTAATGATATGCAAGGCCTCAGGGATAGTAAATAGCGTATGAAGAGAGAATTGGACCTATGTGTGGGCAATAGAGCAAGAGTTGTTGCATTAGCCGTAGGCTCTTATTTTTTATCACTTCCTAGTGGGCTTGTGATTAAACTGGATGGTTTTTATTTTATACCTGTTTTAATAAAATTATATTTTCTGTTTCTTGTTTAAATAGAGTTGGTTTCGATTTGAATTTTTATAACAATGGTTGTTCTATTAGTTTGAATGGAATGCTTTATGGTACCGGTACATTATACAATGGAATTTCAATATTAGATATGTCACATCCAATTTTAAATGTCAATGACACAAAAGGACATAAACGAAATAAATTAAAATCAACTTACTTATAGCATTATTGCCTTGTCCATATAAATGAGAGATGCATAGCTAAGCTCCACAAGAGTGGTAGTTTAGAATCATTTGATTATGAATCATATGACATGTGTGAATCTTGTTTACTAGGTAAGATGACTAAGTTACCCTTTAAGGGAAAGGGTGAACGAGCGACTGGAGTATTAGACCTAATACATTTAGATGTACGTGGTCCGATGTCCATCCGTGCCATAATTAGTTTTCTTTACCTCATTACCTTTATCGATGACTATTCTTGATATGGGTATTGGTATCTGATGAGATACAAATATGATGCATTTGAAAAGTTCAAACAATTCATAAATGAAGTAGAAAATCAACTTGGGAAAGGTATCAAGACACTACAATCTGATCGAGATGGGGAATACTTAGACCAAGAATTTTTAGATTAGCTAAGAGATAATGGGATTTTATCTTAGTCGACTCCACCTTAAACATCACAACACAAAGGTGTGGTGGAAAAGAGAAATCGAATTTTGTTGGACATGATATGGTCAATGATAATTTACTAAAATCCTTTTAAGGTATGCACTCGAGACAAATATTTATTTGCTAATCAGAGTTCCATCAAAGGCAGTTGATGTTACTCCATATGAGATGTGGACTAATAAAAAAACCCTATCTTTCACAATTAAAAGTTTAGGGTTGTCTGATTTATGTGAAGCGAATACAGTTAGATAAGCTTGATGCGAAGTCTGACAAGTGTTTGTTCGTAGGATATCCTGAAGAAACAATGGGATATCAATTTTACCTTACTAAAGACCAAAAAGTGTTTGTTTCAAAGCATGCGGTCTTTTTAGAGAAAGAGTTTCTTTTAAAAGAAGAAAGTGGTAGAAAAGTTAAACTTAAAGAAGTTCAAGATACTCGAATAGACACAGATCAACTGACTGAACTTAAGACTGTGACTCATACAAATGAAGTAACAGTTCAACCTTTTTCAACACAAGAAGTTCATAGGTCACGTAGGATATGCTCTGTTCCTAAGAGGTATGGATTTCTTGTGATTGAATAGGATGACGTATTGCTCATAGAAGATAATGAGCCTACTACCTATGAAAAGGTTATGAAGAGTTTAGAACTTCAGAAATGGCATAGTGCTATGAAATCAGAAATGGATTCTATGTGTGAAAACCAAGTATGGACTTGGTTAAGACGCCCAAAGGAATAAAACCCACAGGGTGAAAATAGGTTTTCAAAAAGAAAACCGACATGGATGTTAATGTGATTACCTATAAAGTATGGCTTGTGGCCAAAGGTTTCCATCAAAGACAAGGAATAGACTACGATGAGACCTTCAGCCCAGTAGCAATGCTTAAATCCATTAGGATACTCCTAGTTATTGCCACTCATTATGATTGTGAGATATGGAAAATGGGTGTAAAGACAACTTACTTAAATGGAAATCTAGTCGAGGATGTGTATATGACACAACTAGAGGGCTTAATCTCTTATGATGGAAAAAAGGTATACAAGCTTTAAAATTCCATTTATGGATTGAAACAAGCATCCAGGAGTTGGAATATCTGCTTTGATAAGATAATCAAAGAGTTTGATTTCACACAAAATTCGGATGAACCCTGCGTGTATAAAAAGGATAGTAGGAGTGCAATCGTATTCCTTGTGCTATATGTAGATGGCATATTATTACTAGGAAATGATGTCTCTATGCTACAATTTATGAAGATTTTGTTATCCAAACAATTTGTCATGAAAGATCTCGGTGAAGCAACTTATATCTTTGAGATAAAGATCTATAAAGATAGATAAAAAAGGTGGCTTGGTCTTTCACAATCAACGTACATATATAAGATGCTAAAGAGGTTAAGCATGAAGCAGTACAAGAGAGGCTATCTTCTAATGACTCATGGGATAACACTATTGAAATCTATATGTCCTAAGACACAGGATGAGAGGGCATGATCTCGTATGCATCTACAGTAGGATCTATCATTATACTATGCTACTTATAAGGCCAATGTATCATATGCTCTAAGTGTTGCAAGCATATACCAATTGGATATCGGTGAGGGTCATTGGGTGGCTATCAAGAACATCCTCAAATATTTATGAAGGAGTAAGGATGTTTTCTTGATATATGGAGATGGAAATCTAAAATTTAGCAGGCATACAGATGCTAGCTTTCAATATGATAAAGATGATTCCAAATCCTAATAAGGTTATATATTTACACTAAATAGCGAGGTGGTCAGTTAGAAGAGTTCCAAATAAGAGATGTCTGTCGATTCAACAATCGAGGCATAGTACATTGCGACTTCAGATGCAGCAAAGAAAATAGTTTGGATCAAGAAGTTCATTACTAAACTTGGTGTGGTTCCTAGCAATGATGGGTCAATACAGTTGTATTGTGACAATAATAGGAATATTGAGTAGGCAAAGGAACCAAGGTCTCATCAATGGTCTAAGCACGTACTCTACAAATTTCATCTGATCAGGGAGGTCATTGGTCGAGGTAATGTACAGATAGAGAGAATTCCCACTGAGCATAATATTGCTGATCCGTTGATGAAGCCATTGTCACATAATATATTTGATTCTTATGTACTCGCCTATGGTATTAGATATCAAGGCGATTGACTTTAGATCAAGTAAGAGATTTATTATAGTAGTGCCCTAAAGGTAATCGAATTAGTGCATTTCAAAAAAGTTGTGTACATACTTTATTTTCAATAATAAAGAAAGACATATTTCATTAATTTGGTGTTTATTATTTATAAATTGAAATTAATCTATAAGCAAATTAATGAAGTCCATGATATATGACATAACATAAAGGAAATTATGATGTGATCATACCATTAAGATTCCTATCATCTGTAATTATGTCAATATCTAAATTATCCCTAGTTATAGGGTTAATGAGACTGGACATCGTTAATCTGGATAGACTAGCACATATTAAACTCCTTAATTTGATCAAGTAGTGGATCTCAAAAACTGTAAACATGACATGTTTAGAGTTGAGATGTGGATGCTTACTAGAGGTAGTAAGTACATTTGATGATCTACCATAAGATCATCACATGGATGTCCTATTCTAATATCAGTGATAATCTCATCATAGCATTGGTGTAGGGACCCATAGACTTGAGGTACTTAAAAGGATATCTTGGATATTGATTATGTGCTTTGACCCCATTCCTTGTTGCCTTGCAGAGGTCATTCATAGGGTGGTGATTGGGTATAACTTGGGGTATTCGAAGGTAATTAATTAGCCAATAGAGGATTCACCACTTCTGTAATAGTAGAAGAAGATACCTATGGCCTCTTATTGGAGTCATTACTTGGAAATCTCTGGCTAGAGTACATGCGTCATGAAGAATGTCTTCATTGACATATAGAGTAATGACTCCTAGGATTAGAACTGATATCATTTGGGCTAGATTTGTCATAGTTAGTCTAGTGAGAGTTGACACTTTTCCCATACTCATAACGAAGTGGGGTATAGCATGGTGAAAGGACGAATTGCACAATAATTGTCTATGGAAGGGTTTATGAGATGGTTCGTAATGAGCATGGGTTTGTTTGTCAAACTAGTTACTTTTTAGTCAATTGGGGGTCAGATGTGTTGCTAGATGCCGCTTATGACTTACTTGGATTAAGTATTAATTTAAGTGGCCATTATAACAGGGAACCTAATGGGTCACATGCATAAAAGTGACTCAGAGAAGCTAATGGTTAGAGATCCATTACATGAATAGCAATAGAAGCTAATGGATCCTAATGAGATTAGAATGTTTCTCGATGAGATCATGATGTCAATATTGTTGAAATAGGTCTTTGGTTTTTTTTTCCAATCCTAAGACCCTATAGGACCAATCATAGTGTGACTGGACCACCTCAGCATGTACATATAAAAGAGAAGTGTAACATGGAAGGTAAGGGTTCTTTAAAGTCTTTAATTTATTGTCTTTAATTGATAAAAGACAAAAATGAAAAAAAATGAAAAGTAGGAAGTGAGATGATAATCATCTAAGTGGTAGCCATTTTTACAAGATTCTGATCCATCACTCTTCATCTCTCTCATTTGCTTCCTCTTCATTCTATTCCATGTTTTTTTGCTCTCCATAGAACAAAGAAGAGAGCTAACACTCTTGTCTTTGTTCTAGTCATTTTTAGATTAAAGAGTTTGATTCGGTTAGTTTCTTTGATCTCTGTATGGATACCGTTAGAGATGGTTTGTTTTGGTCATTGTGGTTTGCGACAACCTGATAAGTAGAAGATTGAAGAATGAAGGAGACTATTCATAAGGTATATGGTTATTATATGAATGATTGACTTATGTAAATGCCATGAATTCTTATATATATATGTGTGTTACGAACATGTATGTGAATTGGGAATTGTGTGTTATGAAAATGTATGTGAATTGGGAATTTGCACCTAGATTTAATGGTATTTCATTGTATAGGCATATAAATCCTAGAATTCGGGAAAGTCCTGGAACAAATTTTTTGTGTTTTTTCGCACCGTATGTATATGATGCATGCATCGTGATTTTCCTACTGTTGGCAGGCTATCAGTTTCATTCGCTCATTCATTTGGTTGAGCTGTTGCTATGTCTTTCTGTTGATGTCGGCCAGGAGTGTGTATACTCTCTTCCAACCTGTTGGCCCCTCTAACTCCTCACTTGATTCATATGAGTCTAGAGAATCAAGTCTGGAACATGAAGCTCCATTTGAATACTTGTGCTTGACTATAGTGTGTATCCGGGGATCTCGAAGCTCCATGTTGTGGTGCAGTAGTATCTCCACATATCTTAAGTATGATGCATCAAAATACTTATAAGAAACAAGGGTTAGTCTAGTAAGATCAATCATAAATGATGAGCCAAAGTAGTGGCTAAATACCCCATTCCTATGGATGTTACCTTTCTTACCACAAATTGGATCAAAGATTGAAAAAAATAAGAGAACATGTTCGGTTTAATCTTTTCATCTATGAACCATAATAAAAACAACTACCTAGTGGAGCATTTGTTGCTTTGACTTTTGGCAAACACCGCATAACATATGAATTTGTGCAAAAGCAACCACTTAGATTTAAGAATATGAACATTTGATGCAGTGCGAGCATTAAAATTAGGCAAGTTAGTTATTGATAAATGGTAGATGAGAAGTCTTGGTGGTGATAATCTATATGTGGCTTGGAGAAACCAAAAAGTTGGCGTAATAACTTGTCATCTATGCTATGAGACTGGCCTCATAGTCTAAACCATAATTTATTAAGTTTGCTAGATGCAAACCTCAAAGAGGTGAAAAACGCAAGTGTTAGTTCCTGAAAAACAGGGCAATCCATATGCACATATTGTTCCCAATGACCTTTCTTACACAATTTCAATAATTTATCATTCAACCCTATTTCTTGTAGTAGATCAAAATTGAACTATTGTGGTGTAAAAATGATTCGACTTTTGAGAAGAGTGTTCCTGTCACCTTCCTTGGAATAAATGGGAAAAGGGGCATCATAATCAGCTGTAATGTCAGTAGCATTTAGGCCTTCCACCTCAGCTTGGATGGTTTCGACAGATTTTCCATAAGGAGTCATAGTTCTTGGAGGTATAACGGTGTGAAAACCTGCAAAAATCACAAAAGAAAAATGTTATGTTTTAAGAAGGAATACACTCAGCCCTTAGAGAGAAATGTGCAAAAATGGAGGGAAGGAGAAGAAAAGAAAAGCATAAACAACACAAATCTACACAGGTTTTGATGAAAAACCTAAGTAAACTTACAAGATTTGGTGAAAACTTAGAAGAGAATGAGCAAGCTTTCGTCAATAGGGATTGAGGGTGACGAAACTAAAAAGAGGGGAGTGTAGGGAGAAGAATAATAAATGGGGGGTTGTGTATTTAGGGTTGTTTTAAACAGGGGTTAGGTGGGATCTACTATTCGCCTCAGCACGATTATGCACATTTGATGTATGAAAGGTTATGTCACGATCGCGTTGGTGCATGATCGTGTATACCTGATTCGTGAAAGGTTCTTTCACAATCGTGCATACTTGACGAGTGAAGCATTTTGTCATGATAGTAGTTGACTATCGATAATGGTACTATTAAATGGGTCTAGAATCAAATATGTTTTAAAGAATAAAGTATGCAGTTACTTTAATCTTTAAACATAGACCTTGGCATTCTCTTATTACGAACCATAATCTTGATGAGTGGTGAACTCATATGTGTTTCATTATAATTCTTGATATGATTAGAATGGATTTGTATAGAGTATCAATCTATTGTTTACATGTTGGAATTATTAATTGAAACATGTATCAGGGAACATTCACTAAAATAAAGAGTTTATAGTGATATCATCACTTTTAGATGTTTTTACAGAGTTTGGTGATTAATATGGTGCCAGTAGTTTGATGGACTAGCTACCCATCAAGTCTTAGCACCAAGATGATATCATGTATGTTAATCAACATATAGAGTAAAACGGGAGATCTAGAAGGAAAAACCAACATAAGGGCAAAACGATAATTTTACTCTTTATTGAGTGGACGGCTATAATATGTTTCATAATAAAGTTTGCAATTTAACATCTTATTTGAAACATTTATTCTCATAATACTTTGTAATTCAAGAGTTCAACCAATTGTCTTTTGTGGAATGACATGTGATTAATAAGTTAGAATTAATTCTAATGAGATTAAATTAATTCTGAGTTTATTAGAGCTTGAATTGTATAAGTCCAATTAGAATCCCAATTTAGCTTTTAGGAAGGTTATCAAGAAAAGTAAGAAATATAAATAGAGGTTTTAAAACCCATGATTGAATGTTGGGACTACTTTAATTAGAAGCTCAAATGAACATCTAATATTAGGCTTGACTTTGGTTTGATTTGATTTGATTAATTAGATTAATTAAATTAAAACAAAGTTATTAAAGAAAGAAGGAGGGCATATTTCATTGTTTTATATCTAAATGTGTAGCTGCACATTTAGCATTGAATTGGTAAATTAGAGATGGTTTTCATCATGCTTTATCATCATTAAATGGAGTAATGATCTTACCATTAAATGGTTTAAAGATTGTCTTTTAATGATGGCATGTAATGTATCCTTTCAGCATTCATTTCATTAAAGAAAGGAAGAGGTGCATTTGATGTATTTTTTCTTTCTTCTTTCATTTATAATTGAAAATGAGAAGGTCTCATTTAGGTCATTGGTCTTTTCATATAGCCGTCTTAAACAACTGAGAAGAGTCTCACTTATTGGCTTCCTTATGATTGATTATAGAATGAAGTGAATAATTGGATGCACATCACATTATGATAACCGAAATTGACAAGGAGAGGAAGAAGCATTCTTGCATTTTGTTTTTTTGACTCGCTCTCTCCTCTCATGCATGCATAGTCGAAACTTGAATGAGAAGAGTCCTATCTTTTACTTCTTTTTTCTAAGAAAAATCTCTTAAAAATATTTCTTCTCTGTTTCCACCGAAGGATCTTATTAACCAAGTTGTCCAAGAACAATAAGTGGTAGATCAGATTGGTTGAGATACAACAACAAGGAGAGGATCTATTGACAAAGGAGAGGATACAAAAGCGAGGAGTCAAAGCTGTATCAAGGAGTCGGTATACTTCTACCACCTTGCTCTGATGTAAATTAATTTTACTTATATCGTATCATGTATAACTGAAACATGTTGAATTGGTTATGTTATTTCCACTGCGTTTTTTATTTCAAAATTTTTTTGAAATCTACTACTTAACCAAATCTTGCATGCTTTCATTTTCGATCCAACAATTGGTATTAGAGCCATTTTCTTATGCATGATTTTGGTTCCTATATGTGATGCATTGGTTGAAAATTAAATGTTGTATGCTGCATATTTTTATGTGATAGAAATATATATATGTAAGTTTTCCTCTTTTGGTTATCCATAGAATATAATTTTACCTTGTAATTTTTTCTTTGTTTGGTTTATAATAAGGAGGGCGGCCTATCATCATCATGTTTCCTCCTTGGTTTCAGTTTTCCGTTTTCTTCGATGTCATAATGTACAACATTTTGTAATATTGAAGATGGAGAGACCATAGATTGAAGGGAAGGATTGGTAATAGTTTTGGTGTATCCTATGTTTTCTTGGCCAAATTTTAGTTTTGTGTGAAAACCAAAGTTATGAATTTTTGTTTAACAAATTGATGGTTTTGTGAAAACCAAAGAGCTGGATTTTTGTTTTAACAAATTTTCAGTTCTATGAAATTTTTTTTCCCTAGCTTCGACTTTTTGTGAAAAAGAAGTGTATATTTTTGTTTTCTTTTGGACAAATTTGGCTTTTGTGAAAATCAAATTTTTGTTGGAAAAGAAAGGCCATTACACACCTTTTACGAAATGGGCTAGGTCATGAGAGCAAAGAGTTCGAAGTAGCAGATCCAAGTCGAAGAAGATTTTGTTGGACCTAAAAGCCTTGTAATTGTTTTTATTTTTCTAGGATGGACAACCAAAAGTGACTTATTAGTCCATGTGATGAATGGATAAATGAATGCAAATAATATGTGATATTATGTCATTGAATGTCATTTAGAAAATTGCCAACCTTAGGCTTTGCCATGCATTCATTATGTATAAGATATATAATGAAATAATATAGGATGGATAATAAATTACATCTAGAAAGGATGATATTTTTTAAAATTTCAACCCAAAAAAAGATTGAGTGGGAGAGTATGCTTATATGAGAGTCTACGGTCTCCATATGATGGCCCATTTACATGCGGTGAAATGTTACTCCCCACTAAAGGGCATGAATCCTAGATCTTGAATGGTTTGAGTCTCTTAAAGGAAAAGTCCATATACTGATAACAAATGTGACCTCCCACTGAGGCATGGTTTGCAATTAGCTTTGGTGGAATAATCAAATGGTTACACACTTAACATATTTTATCAATAACCGGCCCACTGTAGCTTTGTTGGTAAAATTATGGACCAAATCATGGTGCTTCTCAAAAAGTTAGGCATGAAGATGCTTGGTAGTTTTTTAAGTGGGAGGGTCCCAGTTTTTCTTTTAACGGATAAGATGGCCCACCATCACTTAGCCCGTTATAGTTAAGAAAAATAACCGTTGTATAAAGTTTTATTCTTCTAAGTTTTGTTAACTCTATCATCATGCATACATGCATCATGATTTTATACAAAGTTCCAATATTATTGACAAGATTGCTCATTCTTTTATAATTTATAATTTTAGATATAATTAGCCATAAAATGAATCCACTCACTTCACTATTGACAAATAACAAATTGAAAAATGGAGACTTATAATGAATGGAGATGTAACCTTGACATTTTTCTTCATTATGAACGAATTTCATAGGTATTAACTGAAGATGAGCTTACACCTCCAAGTGGAGATTTAACTCCTGAGCAAGTCTAACAACATGAGCGATGGCAGAATGCTGATAAGACTACTAAGTGCTATATTCTAGCTTATGTCAGTGGCATGTTGCAAAAGAAAATTGCTTGTATAAAAACTGCTAGCGCAATGGTTCATCACCTACATGAGATGTTTGGTGTTAGGACTAGGTCTGTAAGGGTGAAAGCTATCAAAACCATTTATATTCTCAGACAAAGACTGTAACACCCCACTCCCACATGACCCGAACCCGACATCGTTGGTGATGTCCGAATCCGCGCCCTGCGAGGGTGGCGT
>JAOSBN010017708.1:0-17649 GCA_027563595.1 Erythroxylum suave | reverse complement strand
TTATTATGAATTAGTGTTACTAATGAAAGACGTCTTAGACTCATAATATGTGATATGTGAATAGGTAAGAAATAATGGTATGACCGACAAAGATAGATTGACAGCGTACGAAGTAAAAGTTGATAAGTAATCTGAAATATATCAATGAAATAGTCAAGATAGTGTGATAGCCAGATAAGTGATTGAAGGACCTATTGAGTTTATCAACTATGGTCATTTGGAAAAAGTATTTGATTGAAGGACCTATTGAGTTTATCAACTATGGTCATTTGGAAAAAGTATTTGAGTGGTGAAGCATATGGGAAATGGAGAGGCATAAGAGGAAATAATACCTCTACCTTAGTGATCTATCAAATGAAAATTTTAGGGACGAAATTCATTAAGGGGGGACAATTGTAGCATCCTGTCCCCATACTAAGGGCTATAACCTCGATTTCAATAATGGGGAGAATGGCAATGAGAGAGTTAGAGGAAATTTTGTATTTCAAGCTCAACGGAATGTCAGCATACATGCATGTGAATTTGAGTCTTTGCACACATGAAAATAATTGTACATACACTCATTGACATTTCGGGTATAGTGAATAGTAATGGGATAGATTGAGAATTGTGGCTATAGCAAATGATTAAAATAAAATGGAGTAGGAAGACTAGAAATAAAATCTAAGTGTTGGACTTAGTGAAGAAAAATGTGTTGAAGAAGTTTATTAAGAATATTTAGTATGGAAGTTATAGATGGTAGAGTAGAAAGTTATGGTCTTAATAAGGGGAAGATGTTCAGGAGTATAGACGTATCATCTATGATGACATCACCAAAACACAGACACGAGGAATTTCTGTGATGACATCAGCAAAACGTTGAATGCCAGACTAAGGTCCAATGATATGGGAAAGGGATTGAATGAGATCATGCAAATGTGAGTGATGTGTTCCATCTCATTAACGCATGAAAGATAAAGGCAGTTGTGACCAGAGTTGCCAGTCAAAAAGCTTAAAGCTCAGAATGTGGTAAGAGCCTTTGGCTCAGTTGTGCATGTACCTGATATCCACTAAGGGAAACGAGACATTAATCGATACAGCTCGGTATCCACAAGGGATATGAGATAGTAAAAAGGCACTTGGTCACAACAAAGTAACAAATGGAAAGTGAGTCTCATGTGTATTGCATATGCATAATATGAATGATTAAGTGTATTGCATGTGAAATATGAAATAATGTGAGATGTGCAATAACGTGATTTATGTGTTATGTGACTGGGTGAGCCATCGATGATGGTCACTCATTGAGTTCGCAAAACTCACCCAAAATTTGCGATTATTTTTCAGGATCAGAAGAATACCTTGGTAGGCTAACGAGAGTATATCTACAGCATAAGTGAAGGATAGAGGTTGGGATCAGTTCTTGTCTGCATTGCATTTCCTTAATTTGTATTGAATTTTTTATTCCACAACTTTTGCATAAAATTGTATTCTGAAACAACTAATTCATTTTGTATTTGTTAAAGGGCCCAAATGGCCATTGAAATATTGATGGTTGTATCGCTATGATTGAAAATATTTTAGAATGAAAGTGGGCCATATTTTTATACCGATTTCTGAATGAGTGAGTGTCTTAACACGCCACCCTCGTGGGGCAAGTTCTCAAACATCACACAGGATGTCAAGTTCGGGTCCTTGCAGGAGTGGGGTGCTACAAATAAACTACCAAAAACCTATGCAAGATCTCTCATTACGAAAATTTACTAGTTTGATTCAATTGTTGATCTATTAAATTACCTAACTCTTATTAGCCTAATTTAATGATTTTCACTAGGTTCTCCCTTCCAGTTTGTTACCGAATTATGAAGTGTAGAAAATAAATACAAATACTCTAATAAAAAATGCAATCAATCAACTTTCATTAACATCAAAGAAAAAATATTCTAATGGTGAGTTTAGACAAATCCTCAACATTCAACGAATCTATCATCTATTGCTATCTCAAATTCTATACAATAGAATCAAATAAAGCCAGAAATAAACTCGAAATGGATGATGGAGGCAGGAACGAGAAGAAACCTCCTGTTCAAGGAAGTACTACGCATAGGCTTATTCTCCGTGTCTCTCTTCCTTCGCTCCTTCCTCAATCTCTCGGTAAATCTCTCTAAGGTTTCGAGATTGTGGCTAATGCAAAAGTTCCCATCTTCTATTCTTCATATTCTTTAAATACCTTGGAAGCCCTAGGGTTTTTTCAGGGTTGAAACAATTTGAAAAGTTCCTCAAAACTTGACATTTTCACTTGTTTTTGCATCTGTCTGACACAATCATAGCTAGCATCCAACCTTTTCTGTCACGAGTGTGGCACCATGTTTTTGTTACGATCATGGAATATTGTGCTATGATCGTGGGCTGTGGTTTCAGCCCAAAAGTCTTTGACACTTCTCCGTTCTTCTACATTGACCCTGAAACGCTAACAAACACATCAAGGTACCTCATAAACATAATATTTAAGCTCAAAGACTTATACTAACCCATAAAAACAATTAAATACACAAACTAACACAATTTTGACCGAAACACTCAAATTAACACTTAATTCATTATAAACTAAGCCTTAAAACATTATGCAATTAACACCTATCAACATTCCATGCTTAAACGTTTGCTTGTCCTCAAGCAAACAAAACAATAAACATATAACGCAAAATGTAGTAATGAGACAGTGGCTTCAACTTCTTGAAATAAATTTATTCTTAAACTCAATCATTCAAGTTATATCAAATCATTTACATGTAAAATCTGTGTCTGGGAGCTTTGAACTAAATATACAAATTAATTGAGATCTCAATGTTAATTTATTTACCCTTTTTAATTGTACACACACATTAATAATTTCTTGATCATTCATACTTTTTAACTACTCTTAAGTACGTTTTCATGAAAATTGAAGCTATTAAGAGTTCGGTAAGTTGTTATTAAGAACACATACATTTTTTAGTTAATTTCATTTAAACCAGGATCTAGTCTTTTACTCGAAGGCAAATATTGGTGATAAATGTCAATCTCGTTACTTGACTAAGTCATTTTGTTAAACCGGTTGGTTGAAATGTCATTATAGCTTTTTTATGCGGAGGCAGACATTTGTGAAGCGTGTCAATCTAGTTACTCAGCTATATCAAGTTTTTGGTTGACTACTATCTCTATTCATAACCCGAAGGTCAACAAAATAGTTATTTATTTAACAAACATTTTTTAAATTTTTACCTACTTTGTTGTTTTAGCTACTCGTTTCCATGAAAAATACTAGCCACAAATTATAAATGAATGTGGCAATTTAGAGGGTGACAAACTTACACTACATCCTAATTAAGTTGTATATTTATCCAAAGACCCCATTTCACTAATTTTGCGAGCTGATGATTCTCTAAAGATAATAGACTATGTTCAAAATTAAATAGACTTCAATCCATCTACGCCATTGACATATTCACACAATTCACAAAATGCAACCTAACAACTATCATATAATATGCAAAATCACATCAAAAGCAAAACACATATCCTTCCCCATACTTTAACTTCGCATTGTCCTCAATATGAGAATGGAACAAACAAGCACATAAGAAAAGAAGAAAATAAATTAAAGTAAACAGAAAAGAAATAAAAATGAAAATAAAGATAAGATGAAGACTAATTTGAAAAGGAAAAATGGGTTAGAAAAAATCTCATGGAGACGGAGGCGGGGATGGTGTTGGAGGCAACAATTGAATGCCTTAAGCTTCAAAATATCTATGGATCCAATGGATATCTCTAATCTGCATTGAGTCTAGGCCATCTCCTTCATCATTCTGGTGTTCTTCGTAAATGTCTTGTTGGTTTCGGAGATTACATCCAGAACTGTCTTCTAGCCTTGTTCTTCTTCTTCCTCTTCAAACTCTTCACTGATCGAGTCCTGTTCTGCCTGCTGAGGTGGCGTTGAACTCAAACTCATCTGACTAGCCCTAAGCTTAACATGTGTCTTTTCACTGATATCCCTCAATTCCATATTGTGGGAATGAAGGATTTCATCCGGCCACAATTGGTGATGGTTTAGGAAGTTAGGGAGATGAACCTTAACCCACTACAATCCACACTATAATATTCAACAATAGCAGACACTAGATATCACATACCTAAATTATTGCTCCTCTTGTGCAAAGTCGCAACAATAGCTTTGACCACATGTATGGATGTGTATACTGGAATACTGTGGTCCATGCACCATAACATAAAGAGTTCCTTTATGGAAATTTTTTCAGTTTCTGATTTAACAAAAACCAACAGGCACATGAATTTGTGCAGCAATAAGTGTTGGCCCCCGAACATTTTGTTGTTGAGTTAAGCATGATTTAAGTAAATTGTGAGGTCATGATAGAATAATTATTGGAGTTTAATTATTTATTGCAGTCTTAATAGGATTTTATTTCATTGGTTAGTTAAATTAAAGCAGTAAGAATGTATTGAGGGTAATTTTGTGCAATGTCTTTACAAGTCATGAAATTCATGTTTGTGTTTGGGTTTGTGAGTCCCTAATGATATTTCACGTGCATGGTTACCATCATAAAGGCTTCTCCGCCCTACCAGCTAATCGTATGGAGCTCCATCACGAACTCCCTCATGTTTATTGAAGATTTGCATGAACTCCCTTATGTTTATCGGAGCTTCGCAAGAACTCCCTCATGTATATGGACTACTTAAACCTTTATGAGTGCTTATGATGTTTATCATTTGTTAACAAGTTTGACGAATACATGACTTATATTGTTTATGAATTGTTGATAAGTTTGAGAAATACATGTTTTGTGGATTCAGTGCAATTTACTAAGGCAGTGAATATTTTTAATGGTTTTGCTTGTTTCTCTGCTACAAACTTGTTACCCACGATCTTTTTAGCTCACCCCCTTCCTCCCCATCTTCAGGTAATGCACAAGAGATCGAATGATCGAGCGTCAAGGCATCACTCCAATACTGTATATTTGTATTTAAATTAGTTTATAAAAACTCAAGGCTTTAGCTACATTTCAAGTATTAATCATTCAGGTATTTTGTATTTTTGGATTATGAGACCAATGATGTATTTGGGTCTTGAAATACCCATTAAAACTTTGTAAAACTCTTTTCTTTTTAAGTTAATGAAATGTAATTATGTTTTGCTCATCACTTTCCAAGTTTTTTGCATTGCATTTTCAAGCATTCATAGGGGTAAAATATGTGTTGTGACTTCAAGGGAAAAACTGTATTAATCTAGGTTATTTTGGACCAAGTTATCTGTTTGGAAGTTGTAGTTTATCCTCTTAGCTTTCCAATGATATAAAGTATGTAATTTTTTTAGATCAAATTTGAAGGATATGATTGTTACAAGTTAATGACGCTGCATATTATAGCCTTTTCTAACTTGTGCTAACAGAAAAAAAAAAGTACAATGATGTTTTGAAATCGGAAGAATTAGTGTAATAAATTAGAGATGAAATGGAGGTGATAAAAGGAGTTGAAAATGTGCAGAAAATTATGATGAATGTGTATAAGTTTGAATGTTATGTTTTTGGAAACATAGATTATGATTTGGTTGTAAATGTTAATGAGCTGAAATGGAAGTGAGAATGAAAGAGAAATGATGAGGAAAATAAGTTAGAAATGATAGATATGCATAAGAGGGATCACAGGTAACTTATAGGAGTTAGAAATCTAGAAATTAACCCATAAATGTCTTTCATGTTTCCATGTTAAGGAGGTATAGATCAGATCCCTCCCACATCATTCAGACCACTGAGGTTCAGTTGAGAGATGATCTAACTTATGAGGAGACTCCAGTGCAGATTCTAGACACTAAGGAAAAGGTCCTTAGGAATAAGATTGTTCAACCAGTTAAAGACCTATGGAAACACCATTCCAAAGAATAGGCCACATGGGAGCCCTTAGAGGCCATAAAGGAGAAGTATCCACACCTCGTCAATGACTCACGTAAGAATTTCGAGGACGAAATTCTTTTAAGAGCGGGAGAAATGTTGGCCCCCAAATTTTTTATTATTGAGTTAAGCATTATTTAAATAAATTATGAGGTCATAATAGAATAATTATTGGAGTTTAATTATCTATTAGAGTGTTATTAGGATTTTATTTCACTGGTTAGTTAAATTAAAGCAGTAAGAATGTATTGAGGGCAATTTTTGGCATGTCGTTTAAGTATAAAAGCCAAAAAGCATTAAAGGAAGGGTAATGTGGACATTTAGCACTCGTTAAGGGTATAATTGGAAGAGGAAAAATGTTGTCTTGAACGTTAGAAGGAAAAAACGTGAATGAAGGGAGAGAAGAAGAAAAAACGTGAAAAAAGAGAAAGAAATGGGAGAGAGAGTCATCCATGAGAGAAAAAGAAAGAAGCCAAAGTTAGAATTTCATCTTTTCTTAGTTTTTAAGAGTGATTTTGAGGGTATTCAAGAAGAAAAAAAGAATGAGGAAGAAAAGAGCTTCCATTTAAGCCAAACATCTCTTTGTTTGGTGAAGATTCAAAGTAAGCCCATATTTAATCCTTTAGATTTTTGGAAGGGTTTTGGTTCATAAAGCTTAGGAAATATATAGGTTTAAGTATTCTAGAATCAATTTTTAGTGAATACGCCTTTTGGGTTCTCAATTTGTATTCCTATTGAATATGATTTTTGCCAATGTTAAAGGGAATCAAGTAAGGCAAGAGGAGTAAGAGGAGGGGCAATTTTACGTAAGGAATCCAGGTAGGTTACATGCTTATAGATGAGTTCATGAGCCATAAGTATTTTTCCGAATCAAAAGATTTTAACGATTTTAATTGCTTTATAAATGTTGCATTTATTGCTTCTTAAATGATTAAAGTATTTTCTATATGTTTGGTACATGAATCTTGATAATGATTTATGAAATGATGATGGAAAGTGTATTTTAAAAATATCATGCTTATGGAAATCATGTTTTCAAAATTTGCCTTTTGCGCAATATGTTTGCAAGTCATGAAATTCATGTTTGTGCCTGGGTTTGTGGTGTCCATCCTGTTATATCATGTGCACGTTGACCATGTTAAAGGCTTCTCCTACCTGTCTACTAGTGGAATGGAGTTGCATCACGGACTCGCTCATGTTTATTGGAGATTTGCAAGAACTCCCTCATGTTTATTGGAGCTTCGCAAGAACTACCTCGCTACACAAACCTTCATGAGTGCTTATGTTCTTTATGATTTGTTGATGAGTTTGATGAATACATGACTTCCACATTTTGTATTTAAGTTAGTTTATGAAAACTCAAGGCTTTAGCCGCATTTCAAGTATTACTCATTCATGTACATTCTGTATTTTTGGATTATAAGACCAATGATGTATATGGGTCTTGAAATGCCCATTAAAGCTTTGTAAGACTCTTTTCTTTTGAAGTTAATGAAATGTAATTATGTTTTTCTTATGACTTTCCAAGTTTTTAGCATTGCATTTTCAAACATTCATAGGGGTCAAATCTATGTTCTGACTTCAAGGGAAAACTGTATTACTCTAGGCTCTTTTGGACTAAGTTGTCTTTTTGGAAGTTGTAGTCTATTCTCTTAGCTTTCCAATGATATAAATTATGTAATTTTTTTTAGATTGTAAGTGACACTACATAGGGTGCATGTAGGACAACTTGTAGCCTTTTCTAACTTATGCTAACAGAAAAAGAGTACTATGGAATTTTGAAATAGGAAGAATTAGTGTGATAAATTAGAGATGAAATGGAGGTGATACAGGGAGTCCAAAATGTCCAAAAAATTATGATGAATATGTATAAGTTTGAATGTTATGTTTTTGGATTAATGACCAAACGTAGATTATGATTTGGTTGAAAATGTTAATAAGCTGAAATAGAAGTGAGAATGAAAGGGAAATTATGAGGAAAATAAGTTAGAAATGATAGATATGCATAAGAGAGGCCATAGGTAACTTATCTGAGTTAGAAATATGGAAATTAACCCTTAAATGTCTGTTGAGAGGACTTGAAGTCCGTTGGGTAGACCTTCTCCGGAATTTTAATGTTTCAGCTCAGTTCATGTCCGTTTGGAGGGACATATGTCCGCTAAGTGGACATTCTCATAATAGAGTTTTATAAATGTACAATTTTGACCCTTTATACAGCAAAATCTCTCTTTGGGGTCTCCACAAAAGTTGTAGAACTCAAGCTTCTTTCCAAAATCGTGCTTGAATGACCTTAATCCGACATACATAGTGAAAGTTATGCCTATTGTTCCAAATCATGTACATATATATCTTATGGACTTATTGATGCTTTCCTATAATACATTTAGGCTTGAATGGAGCTTGAAATGTACTTAGTTTGATGTGAAAATAAGAGATAAAAATGAGTGATATGTTAGGGTAACAATTGAGGATATAAACATAAGAATGGATTGTTAAATATTAAGTGTTCAAATATGAAATTTTCGGATGTTAGGAGAATGAAAACGAATCTATATTAGCTAATAGGATTCCATCAAAAGAACCCTCCAGAGTGATGTGCTCATGTTTGACTCACAAGTTAGACTCTGAAAATGGGGCTGACTAACAAGTGTTCATGAGTCCTTATGATATTGTTATGGGCATTTTTGGCATAAAATTGCTCTATTCCAGTGAACTCGTTTCAATAACGAGAAGGATAAAAATCATCATATTGATCGATAATGGAGGATTCAAGGAACCACACATATGGCACATGATTTATATGTTCAATTCATAAGGTCGTCCTCACAACCTAAACCAAAATTCTTTGGGGTTCCTAGGTTCATAGGAAAGGGAAGTGAAAATTTCCAAAGTGAGCTCCTCGTATCTAGGAAATTGGAAATGTATAAATTTATCTCACTGGATTCATTCAGCTAAATTCTCTACTCTATTGTGCAATTCTAACCTATCAAACGTTTCAAACTCAAAATATTTGGGAACCACTATTTATATAGCATTAATGGATCGGAAATGAACACCTTCCTCCTTTCTGTAGCTCGGGAAGGGTGCTATGAAATCTACTGTTTTGTTCCTTCTCCCTAGCACTGCTACTTGGTTTTGTCCCCATGATTGCTTCCATCTGACTGATTGTTTAATCCTCGGCATATTTGCTTATGAAAAGGTAAAGTTTCAAAGACATTTGGAATTTTTAAATTTTTGTAGAGAGATGCAAGAGCATTTGGAAGTTCAAATCTAGCGAGATAAAGCAAAAGTGAAAGTGAATGAAAAAGTGAAGTTAGAAATGAATTTATAGGTGATTGGAGGTAAAATGGTAAAAAATTTCTTTAAAAATGTGTGTTCCCCTTTTTCTATCCAATTGTAGGCCACAATCGTAGTCTAGCAGTTTTCCACCAATTCGTCACTTTTTTTCTTCTTTTGTTCTTTTGAGTCTTTTTTTCTAAAATCACTTCTTAATTCTTTTGTGACCCCTTCACCTCTCTTTTGCTTACTTGATCAATCATCGACTTTATTTTGGAATCTTATTCCTTCTTTAGTTTATTCAAAAACAAAATAATTATAACTATTGAATTCAAAAATTCTAACAAAAACAATAAATGAAAATAAAATTCCATAGGTTGCCTCCCATGCAGCACTTCTTTTAACGTCAATAGCTTGATGATCTATTAAGCTCATGATGGTTCGAATGAATGGTGTAATGGTAGTGTAGGCACTAATCTCATAATTTGTACCTGCGCTACTCCGCTACAGTTTCCACCTTCCTTATTATTCTCCTTTCCTTGCCTTCTTCTATTCGAGCGCTTCTTCCTGAATGCATTTCCAGGATCCTCGATATCTTCCCATTCTCCTCAAGGTTTAGGTTCCTTGATATCCATTAGGGTTAAAGGAGGATAACAGTCTTTCTTAGACACCTTGAAGGTTAATTGCTCCTTTCCTACTCTCAGAGTTAATTTACCCCATCATTGTCAATGATTGAATGAGCAGCAGCCAAGAACGGTCGTCCAAGTACTATAGGGGTTTCCACATCTTCTCCAATGTCCAATATATAGAAGTCTATGGGAAAGGTAAATTTACCAACTTTTGCATGCACATCCTTAATAATCACCTTCGGTTGATGCACCGTTCGGTTGGTCATCTTTACCAACGTCTTAGTGGATATTAACTCTCTTTACCCAACTTATGGCTAAAGGTGTAAGGCATCATGTTTATACTTGCTCCCAAATCTACAAGTGTCATGTCTATGATGACGCTATTGATACTGCGAGGAATGAAAAAATCCCCTAGGTCCTCCTCTGCTATCTTAGGATTTTCTTCCGATATTCGCTTCTTAACCTTTTTCTTTACGGATTCCTTTAACGTGAGCTTCATCTGTAGTTGTTCTCTCACTTCCTTGACTTTGTTTAATTCAATCTCCTTTAAATTCCTCGCTACCCTCTTTGTAAATAACTTTCGCTAAGCAAAAATAGGGAATAGAAGTATAGGCAAGGTTCCCTTATTAGCTCAATTACTTGACCTTCACCTTTATCTTCTTCTTCCATCACATATTCAAGTTCCTTATCCTGAGTCTGAATGATAGCCATGATCTATTCTTTTGGATTAGACTCGGTGTTTCTTGGAAGGGTTCCTGCATTGTAAGTAGACATTGCCTCAGCTAGTTGGCCAACTTGGACTTCCATATTATATATTGATGAGGCATGGTTCTTTGTTACTTGTTTGAATTTACTCTCGAGCCTTTTATACGCATCCTCCATACCTCTAACCTTCTTCAAAATCTTATCCAACTTAGATTCCATTGAGCTTGGTTTATCTTGTTAGAAGCCTAATTTCCTTATGGCCTAGACTCTCCTCAAACACTAATTATCTAGGAGAAGTTAGGGTGGTTCTTCCATCCAAGGTTGTAGGTGTTGGAGTAAGGATTGTATCCCCCTCCTCGTCCATATTGTGATCCTTTATAGTTTACTTACTCAAAATTGTCTCCCTTCATCAGGTAACAGCCCACGGTATCACGGTCTACGTGTACACAAATCTCACACTTCAATTGTACAGCTTTCATCAAAGCTAGAGACAAAGTCTTCATGCTATTAAGCTGTTGCATCAAGTTGTTGATCTTTGATTGCATTTTTGTCATTCAATCGACCACAACGATTCCTTTTTACTCTTTAAAGGTAGCAGGTTGCCTCCGCCTCTTGTTCATCCATAAGCATCTGTTGCTTGCCATCTCTTCTATCAACTTCTCTGCTTCATCCACTGTCTTCCTCATCAGTGATCCTCCTGAAGTTGCATCAATCATGCCTCTCATCGGTGGGTTGACTCCATTGTAGAATGTTTGCAACAAAAACTCCTTGGGTAAATTATGGTGTAGGCACTTCCTTTGCAAATCCTTGTATCTCTCCTATGCTTCATAGATTGGTTCCCCATCACCTTATCGGAAATTGGTGATTTCCTTGATAACCTTCATAGTCTTAGTCAAAGGGAAATATTTATCTAGGAAGGCACGAACAAGCTAATCCCATGTCATGACATTGGCTAGGTTTAGCAAATGATACCATGCCTTTGCTTTGTCACTAAGGGTAAAAGGGAACAGTCGAATTCTGACTGCATCTTCCAACATCTGATGATACTAGAAAGTATCACAGATTTTGAGGAAGTTCACTATTTATGCATTGGGTTCCTCATTCGCTAATCCATAGAACTACACATTCTGCTGAAGCACATTTAAGTGGGCCGGTTTAATCTCAAACAAGGTTGCTTGAACACGCGGCCTAGCTACTCCTTGATTTGCTGCATTGAACCCCAGTCTCACGAAATCTATGAGGGTTCATTGTTTTCATCCTTGGTTCACTCCATTGTCTATGTTTTAGTGAAATCCCTCAGTCATTGTTGATTTCACAATCTTTTCTTCTTCTTCTTGCTGAGCTTTCCTAAGGGTTTGTTCTAGTCAAGTGATATCTAAGTCTAAAGATTTCGTTGCATGACTCGAACCTCTCATGACTCCTATGTTCATGCAAGAGCATGATTTCTGAAACAGAAAATAAAGAAAAAAATGGAAATTAAAAAATAATCTAACGCCTTAAATTGTAGAACTAAATTAATTAACTCCCGGTAACGGTGCCAAAAACTTGATCGCAAGTTTTCGATATCAAAAAGCTTTAATAATAAACCTCAATATTTGCACAAACGCTTGGGTCATTCACGTAGTAACTAAGGTGTCAATCCGAGGGTAAATCTAATCCTAAAGTCTAAGGTTGAACTCAATTCGTAATAATTCAAATAAACAAAAGTAAATAAAAATTTATTTCACTCACCCAATTAATTTAAAGAATTAAATTAAAAAATATGAACAAGATAGCAATCTCAACACCCAATCACAAACAACCTAAAAACTACCAATTGAGAGGAGAGGAATTTTTATCTGACTTTAATGAAAACTAATTTATTATGAATTTATTGAATTACCAATTCTAGACGGTCCTAGGGTTGATTACTCTCTATCGAGTTATAATCACAAACCATAATTATCAACCCTAATTAGATTATGAGAAATTGCAACCTCTTAATTCACAATTTATCCCAAACCTAAATCAGATCTTAACTTGTCCAATAAACTACCGAAAACCTATGAAAGATCTTTTGTTACATAAATTTACCATTTCGATTCAATTCTTGATCTATTAAATTACCTAACTCTTGTTAGCCTAATTTAACAATTTTCACTCAGTTTACCCTCTCAGTTTGTTACTCAATTATGAAGTGCAGAAATTAAATCATAAATACTCCAATAAAAAGCACAATCAATCAACCTTCATTAACATCATAGACAAAATATCCCCAAGATGAGTTTAGACAAATTCTCAACATTCAACGAATCTATCATCTATGGCTATCTCAAATTCTATACAATCGTAAAATGAAATGAAATCATAAATAAACTTGGAATAGATGATGGGGGAAGCGATGGCGAGAAACCTCCTGTTACAAGAAGTTCTTCGCATAAACTTCTTCTCTATGTCTCTCTTCCTTCATTTCTTCTGCAATCTCTCGATAAAGCTCTCTAAGGTTTCGGGATTGTGGCTGATGCAAAAGCTTCCATCTTCTATTCTTCATGTTCTTTAAATACTTTGGGAGCCCTAGGGGTTTTTCTGGGGTCGAATATATCCAAAAAGTTCCTCAAAACATGACTTTTTCACTTTCTTTCACGTTTGCCCGATGTTGGACACTATTATGGCCCTACCTGCCACGATCGTGGCCAGCATCCAACCCTTTTTGTCATGAGCCTGGCAATCAGGCCATGATCATAGCCTGGGGCATAGTCTTATGCCACGATCGTGCACTGGCTCCTATGTTTCTATCACGATTGTGGCCTATTGTGCCACAATTGTGGGCCATGGTTTCGGCACGAAAGTCTTTGACACTTTTCCATTATTCGACGTTGACCCTGAAACACTAAAAAACACATCAAGGCACCTCAAAAACATAATATTTAAGCTAAAAGACTTATACTAACCCATAAAAACACTTAAATACACAAACTAACACAATTCTAACCTAAACATATACTAAACGCTCAAGTCACCACTTAATTCATAATAAACTAAGCCCTAAATTATGATGCAATTCACACCTATCAACATCAAATGTATCAATTAAAGCAATAGTTCAAACTGGATGTTCCATTATGAGAATTGTACTTTTCAAATTTCATCTTATTGCTACTAGTTATCATGAAAACCATTCTCTTATAAGTATACATTGAATAATGCATACTTATTCGTGCTAAACTTAATGAATAATGCATGCTTTAGATAAGCTTCATATACTTAAATCATTAACTTTGACTCTTTCAAAAACTTAGTGTTTTATATATAGTATGAAATCTTGATTCAATTGGAACTATCAAAGGTAAGTTATTTTACTAGACATTATTATAGAAGAAATAATTTTGCATCATACAATATCCCATAGTGCATTTTCCTCCTTATGTAAATTCGTACTCTTATGAATTTAGTTACAAAGTTATTAACCAGGGAATCTCATTCCCTACAAGCAATTGAAAATTTAAAACTCACCATAACTATCTCATCAAAGTGATTCAGCATTCTCAATACTTAATTTCTACTTAGATTTAAACAATTTGAACTTTTCAAAAAAATTTGAATCATTTTTTCATTAAATACATATGACTATATCACATAAAGTCATTAGTAATTTAATGAAATACAAGTATTGTCCTTTCGTACATTGTTATTCCATCTAATACTTCTCATTTATAAATTTAACAATCCATTATCATCATCAACCTTTCACCAAAGGTTGATTTGGTTATTTTTCAACTTGACAATTTTAGTATGATTCATAACAAAAGGATACACATATCCTTGTATGTAACTTTATGATTCTCGTTATGTTGATTTAACAAATATGGCATAAAAGGATAATCTCAATTGTCCAAATTTTTATTCTTACCATTTATGTTAAGCATAAGTCTCCTTTGATCCGATACATAAAAACTAATTGCATAAATTTGGATCAACAACTTTTACTTAACACTTGATTTCTTATTATGCTTTGAACATTATAATAATGTGGAATCTCAATTCAGTATCAAATACTCATAAGCATGAACTAGAAATACATATGATCTCTATGATATCATGTATAGGCAAGAAAAGTTATGCAATCATTTTTCTTCTTATACGTTTCAACTCTACTCTAACAACCTTTTGCATCTTGCTATCATGTTATTGACAAACATCTTATGTGTTGTCGTCAAAGTTTATGAGATATTATTCAACTCAAAAATTCAATACATTTTGTCATCTATATGATTTTAACATATCTCTAAAACTTTGTCACCGAATCCTCAATATGGATTATAGCAAAATTACATAATTAGCATACATTTGTTATTTTTTAACATTGATAATTCTTCTCAAACATAATACTATGTCTAAGAAATTTGGTTTACTAACTCTTAGTTTCGACTATACTAAACAAGGTAAATTCCATTTAGAACAAAAATAATTTAAGAAATAAATAAATTAATTATATGACATGAATACCAAACAAGATAAGGACTTTAATCATGTTTTTGGTTAATCTCACTATTTTATTTGAAATAATAACCTCACTACTATTCAGAAAGATTACTCTAATCTTTCTAGTGGGCTAGGAACCTATTCAAATATAGTTGATTTTGAGTTTGCTTAACAAACCAACTAAACTTAAATTAGGTAGATAACAACTTTATCAATCACATCTTATATGACTTCTAATTCCATTAGGTGACAACTCTTGCTAAAACATATGTATTATGTTATTCCTAACACTGATTCTAAATTCATGTGATCGTTAGTTTGCTCGTCCATATCAGAAAAATTTAGTGAAGCAAAACCCACTATCATAAGACTAAACATGTTCGGGTTCAAGCGGCCTTAAATTTGCTTAACAAACCTACAATAAATAGAACTTTGGTTTATTCTTATAACAATGAAAGGCAACAATCACGTTCTCAACGTATACTTAATATTTTAATAAGAGATTTTACTTTCATTCGTCTCATCAAACACAAATTGTATGTAAAATATCATATATATAAAACATACAATTTTACATGCATCCAATATATATATCAAACATTTAAATAGAATATGCATCTTATACATTTATAATCCAATTATATGCATAATATCAAGCTTCGTTTGATTCTAGATATTGATCTCATAATCTAATATAATATTTCGAACTCATTGGAAATATTAAATTAGATTAAACTCATTGATTCATAATAAACTAAATTCCTATTCTGAATAGAAATTTATTTTGATTTGAAAGCAATTTTCAAATCCAATTAGAAAATATTTCCAATTATCTTGACTCCTTTAACAAAATCTAATTGAAAAAAAATCAATAAATTATTCTTCTTACTTATTATAATTTAGAAAAAAAATTTCTCAAATTATATAAGTAACACATACAAATCCAAATAGAAAATTATTTCTAATCTAATTAAAATTTATTATTTCTTATCTCACTAGAAATGATTTTTCCTTAATTAGAAAAATATTTCTAATATTAAAAGGAAACACTTTTAAAATTAAACAAAAATTTTGTATTTATTTAAGAAAGTCATTTATATTATCTATTTAGAGATTTATTTCTCAATTAATTATAAAATCTTTCTTTAATAAATTAGAAAACTTTTTTCAAAAATATTAAAGAAAGCACATTTTTCTTAATTAATAAATGAAAACACTTTTCAAATTTTATTCTAGAAAATTACTTTTTTCTAAAAAATCAAAAAAAATTATTATTCATAAATAAATAAAGAATTTCTGAATAAATTGAATAATAATTCTAAAAAGATAAAATCATAAATTTGATTTATTTCAATCAAATTGAAATAAATTAATATAATTAAATTACTTAAGAAAACACTTTTCTTAATAATAAGGAGTCTAATTAATTAATTTTGATGTAATTGAAACTAATTAATTTTAATTTTAGAAACTACTTTTCTAATTAATTTCAAGCTCTCCATTCAAAATCAATCCCATATTTGCAGAAATGGAAAAAACATGTAATGCATTTTCCAAAACGCACAAACAAAAAAGCTCCAATTGCAATCGTCAAGGAATTTTTTTTTATTATCCAGTAATTACAATAACCACCAAATAAGAAAAAACACAGACATATATATATATATATATATATATATATATATCGATTTCAAAATCATCGCATACACATAAATTAAGAATTCTTCAAGGAGTTAAAAAAAGTTTCAAGAACATAAGTACAAGAACAAATGCAATCAATAGTAGGGGAATTACAAAATTCTAGGAGCCTTAATCTAGATTTCTAACTTAGTGAATTGGGGTTTATTCAATATTAATCTACAACAACTTTCAGATTTAAGTTGCAAACCTTTTGCAATTCAATTCCAAAAATTATAACTAATAAAAATCATGTATTTTTAGTCAAGTTATAGAATTAAAACTGGCTTTGATACCGCTATTGGAAAATCGAGATAGGATCCAATCCTGACTGTAGTGGAATGATCACAAAATTTTTTCGTATTTTGATATCCCAAAAATAAAGATCTCTTTAATTTTATAAAATGATTAACACAAATCATAATAAAGCGAGATCTTAGTTCTTACCTTATTTCGAAGCTTGGTCATGTTCTTATCGTATTCCTCGAACCATTTCCAAAACTTATTTGTCTCAATCACCATAGTTGCAAAAATGTCCAGCCTCTAACAATATCCACATAATAGGTTGAGAAAACTCTGTAATAGTTATAGAGAGGGTTAAGCAAGAAGTGCTAGCTCCATTAAAGTTTAAGCATATTTATAATAGGTTTTTGACGTTTTAGTAATTTAATTGAGAGTAAATTCTAATTTCAATTAAACTACGATAAGAATTACAAATAATTCTAATCAAATACCAATTATTCCAAAATAAGATCCAATATCTTATGTTGATCCTTATTTATTAAATATCTCATATTTAATCATAAAGTTTCTCAAACTTTAGAATCAAGTCTAACGTGATTAAAATATCTTTGCTGTTGGACCCCGTTTCCGAAGTCCAACTCTTGATCATCATCGATCCATCTTCTTGCTCTGATACTATAAATGTTGGATCCCATTTTTGGAACCCAACTCTTAATCGGAATACATATATCATA